>APFE031628746.1:85464-178220 GCA_000404065.3 Pinus taeda
GTTTTGTCAGTCTTCTTAGGAGTTGGACCTGTCGTAAAGTCTACCTGTGTGAGCAACCTACCTTTGTGTTGTCTCTTTTCGGAATTCCAAAGTAGCTTGTTGATTGAAGTTGTGAATTTCATTCTTAAGAAAAGAACAAAAAGAGTTTGATTTTTTGTTTTGACTGGTTTATGATTCTACATGAACTGGTCCTTGGTTTTATTGTTGCCGAGTAAAACATCCCGGAATCATCTTAGTAGGATTTTGCCTCTTTAGATTTGCTTTTAGGTAAATTTCCTTTTGATTTGCTTTTGAGTGAAGTTTTTCATAGATTTTTATAAATTTTGCAGTTGCTTTTGTTAGAATAGTTTTATATGCTTTATTAAATAGGAAGAATACAAAAAGATCTCCTTTGCGAAGTTTGTTTTAAGTAGCATTTGAAGTTTTTGAAAGAGAAAGGAATTTTTGTGCAAGTAATGAGTGGTCATGTGTTGTGTGCTTGGAAAAGATGAAGAGATTGTTTCTTTGATTGTCTATTAAGAAAGTTGCTTTTATTAAAAGTTTGCATTCTCCAACTCTCTTAATTAGGGAATTCATTGAAAAAGAAAAGTAGCGTAAATCATCCTAGGTGCATCTTTCTAGTGGATTTGAATCGAGTCTACACATCATCAGTTTCATCTCCACTACCTTTTGTCTTAAAGAAAAGCCATAAAATCAACGCTTAAAGTAAAATCAACTTATAAATTTTTCTTTTACTAGGGCTCTGAAGCACCAATATAGATCAGGCTAGTGTCTTGGAGTAGGAGAGTAATTAACTCTCCAAGGCTATAAAACCAAACAAGTAGCTTATCTTGTGATAGGATAAATCCAGCTGTTGCATTTATACTCTGGGAAAGCTCCTCTTAAAGGAGAATCACGAGCTCGTGTCCGAACCAGTGAGGGGATCAATCAACACATATATCTTGTCCCAAAATTTTACCAAGCCATTTGTTGTGAGAGAAAAGTCCATATCTTGATCACTTATACCCTATTGTAACCTATGCATAATCTTTGTATACCTATCGTCCTACTAACCTAACTACAAAATATGATACTATAAATCTATCCCATAATATCTCATAGCTGCTATGTGATTTACTTATATTCGTATGCTAAGAGCATTTGCAACCCTGTTCTATTTACCTTTAATGTACCTGATCTCAAAGTTGAACTCACTAATCATGGAAAACCATCTAGATTGCCTAGATTTCAAATTTGGTTGGTCAAATAGATACCTCAATCCACTTTGATCACTCATCAATATGAACTGTTTTCCAAGAATCAAATCATGGATGATCTCTTCCAACTCAAGATCATGTGTCAAATAATTTTTCTCATGCTCATTCAGTTTCCTTGATTCATAGCATATAACTTGTCTTTCCTGCATAAGGAATCCATCAATCCATCTCTTGCAAGAATCTATACATACCACAAACTCTTTGTCCAGATCCACAATCTTTAAGACTAGAGAATTTGTCAACAAATTTTTCAACTGCTCAAGGTTGGATGCACATTCCTTTGTCCATTAGAACTTATTACCCTTCCATTGCAATGATGTTGAGATGGTGGGAAACATAGTCATCACCAGCTATAATAGCAAAAATGGAAAATGAGATCTTGAAAGATCAAGCGGGAGATATCATTCATAATTCTGACAGAGATCCACAAAGCAATATGACTGGGGCACTAACTTCATTCATTTTAGAACATTGGCGTGGAGGAGAACTTGAAATTGCCAATAAGCATGAGATAATTCTCATGAATATTAAATGTAATAAAATGTCTCATTATGAAGATTTTCATAGAGATTGGATTCAGAGAATATATGAGGTTAAAGATAGAAAAAATATCTCGTGGAAACAAATCTACTTAGCAACATTGCCTTTAAAATTTGTAGATTATCTAAGACAACAATATGCTTTTCAATTTCCTTTTGAATCCTTTACTTGGGGAGAAATATACAACATCATAACAAAAGTTCTCAATTTGCTTTGTTGCAGGGGCTTTAGACACGAAGCTTATCCCACCTCCACCTCCACCGTGATTTAGTATGACAAACACTATGAAGTTGCCTTTGTTCAAAGGCCTCGGAAATGAGGACCCGGACCAATTCTGGTCGTTGTGAGGGCTATATGGGAAGCTCAAGGTGTTACAAATGATCATATAAAGAAAGTGACACTGGCTAGTTCCCTGCAAGATTGTGTGCTAACCTAGTATATTAAGTACTCCAAAAATAACTTGAATGCTATAGTAGCGAACATCCAAGAAACACTAAATGGGGAATTTAGAAGGCCTAAATCTGAAGTGCATTCAATTGTGGGATTCAAAGAGATCGCAATGCAACGAGGTGAGACACCTTGGGAACTAGATTAGAGACTAAAATGTATGATCCGTGAAGCCAACATGGATTTGACAAATGGACAACATCACGAGTCGTTTGTGGCTTCGCTACTACCACACTTAAGGAGTGCACTGTCGTAGCAGAAGATAACGACTCAGGCAGAGGCCTTGGAGATCACCATGAGACTACACGAGACTCTGAAGAAAATGCCTATGGAAAAGAGTTTAGAGGCTAAACATATTTTGGATACACATGTTCCCAAGAAGGACATAAGGAAAGAATACTTGGAATATATTTTGAAGTGGAAAGACTGTCTAATGGAGGATTCTACTTGGATGGATAAAGCAACACTACAGACAATAGGGCATTCTATAGAAGATCTTATGAGTAGGAGCTCATAAAATTTTCTTTCTTGGGGAGTCCGATGCAAGTGCATTAGGTTGAGCACATAAAAATGATAAGTTATTAAATTCAAACCAAGATCCTAGCAATGTGATGGATTGATCACATGTTAAGGCTAGAACATTTTAAAGTTATATATATATATATATATATATATAATATATATATATATATATATATATATAGTTAAGATTAGTTAGGAATAGCTAGTTAAAATAAATGATTTTACAGTTAGTAGGTAGGTAGGGCTAAGGGAAATTGGTTCACATCCATGAAATCATTTCTTGGACAATGGATTTTTAGTTTTCAAGGAGAGAGGAGGAACATTTTTGGTGCAGGAAATTTTGGTGTGAGATTGAAGCTAATTGAACAACATTTCTTAGACTAGTGGTTTTTTGTATTAGCAAATCGAATCTGTAAGTGTGTGTGAGATGGTTATTTTCATATGTGTTTGTGAGTTTTATGAACCATAATATTAATATCTGGAGATTGAAATTGATTTGATCTTTAAATTGCTGTGTTGAATGAGGAATTATTGCATTGTATTTTCTTTGTTATTTAATTTTGCATCCAAGATGGTGTATTGGAAAGAGTCATTTTACATATTAGATTCGAAAATACAAAGCACTATGTATCAAGCATCAAGAGAAAGAAAATTCGTAAAGTAAAACCGTCACCAATTTTGCGGGTCAATTTATGATCAAACGGATACGAATTTCGAAATTATGGCATTTGGGTTCTGTGCAGAGAAGGGTCTATTTGGTAAACCATGAGTGATTTACCAAAAATATCCTTCATTTGGGAGCTACAAAGGGATATTTAAACTATGTTTTTACAGTCTGCGAGGCTAAAAAAACAATGTTGTTCCTCCTATAACAACATTGTAGTTTGCTGTGTGAGTCTATAACAACATTGTAGTCTACTGAGAGAGCCTCTAACAAAATTTTAGTTTGCTATGAGAGTCTTTAACAACATTGTAGTTTGTTGTGAGAGTCTATAATAGCATTGCTGTGAGAGTCTGTAACAACATTGTAGTTTGCTGAGAGAGCTTGTAATAAAACTATAGTTTGCTGTGAGAGAAAATATTTGTTGTTCATCTTGTAACAACACTATGGTTTTCTAAGATAACAACCATCACTATGCCCAAAAGAGTGAAATTGAATGTATGGTTTCAGAAATGCTAAAGGCTGGTATAATTCAACCTAGTCAAAGCTCTTTCTCTACTCCAGTAGTATTGGTGCACAAGAAGGATGGATCATGGTACATGTGTCCGATTTTAGGGAGATCAAAAAGCTTGCTATTTAAGATAAATTTCCCATTCCTATCATTGATGAACTATTGGATGAATTGCATGGATCAATTTACTTCACCAAGTTGGATCTTTGTTCAAGATATCATTGTTGGGTACCAAATTTGCATGCTTTTCCCTCTATTTTTACTCTCTCTCTCTCACTCCTTTGTATCGTTTATATTCACTAATCACTCTAAATGCACAAGGTAAACCCTCTTCGATTGTCTTCCTGGAATGTTTTATTAATGAAGTAATATTCATAGAGATTTTACCTATGCGAGTTACTAATTGTGTCATTTCCTCAGATTCGGTGGTCAAAGGTCACATATGCAAATCATAGAAGTAACTCCGATCTTACAACACCATTTCAAAAACACTGTAACAACATAATAGATTCCAGGCCATTCCATACCTTTCTTATTCTCTCTCTCTTGGAAACTATTTGATTGTTTCAACAAATGTATATTTGTGGACATTAGCTACCAGATTCAGAGAACGATTTTCTTTGAATATTTGTATAAGAAGGGTTTCAACGATTTGAATCGAGTTAGCCATGCAAGTGACTGAGATTGCAATAGAAAATTTGTTTAATTAATTGAATGTAAGTTAATTTGTTGTTCTCCCTATAGGTTGTGAGTCCAACGCATGCATGATCAAAGAGTTGGGCCCACTCTTTTGATCAGGTGTTGTGTTATTTCTATGTGTTGTTATTTTATTTATGTTGGTTTATTTCGATTGTTGTTACAATACCTTACTTAATTGTTGTGAATGCTTTTATAATTATGCAATTGATTCTTATTTACTTTGACAATATTTCTTTAATTAATTCAGTTATTGAACCTGGGATTGGTTATTGGATTGTGTCATTGTTACCTGCATGTACTTTGCATGTTACTTTGAAATAATATACGCACACAGATTGATAAATTAAATGTGGAAAAGGGTAGAATAGTATTCACACCCGGACACCAACATTTTGGTGTCGTTGTTGGGGAGGCTAACAAGGTGCAAGAACACGATCCACATTGATCTACAGATCAATCTCTCGTCTTAGGGAGGAAATTTGTTACCCTGATCTAAGTCTTGAGTGTAGTGTTTTCTTTTCTTTTCTTTTCAACTCCTTTCCATTTTTCTAATTTCCTAGAAACCAATCTCTTGTTCTGGGGAGGGAATTGCTACCCTGTTCGAGATCCTGAGCCCTAGCTGTTTTTCTTTGGTTTTTGTTTTTTTTTTTTTTTTTCAATTTTTATATAGGGACCACTCTCTCATCCTAGGGGAACATTTTCTCACCCTACTTCAGATCCTAAGCTTTTATTTCCTTTATGCTAGTTTATTGTTTTCGAATCATCCTCTCGTCCTGGGGAGGGAAAAGACTTTTTCACCCTGCTCCCGATCTTGAGATATGAAATTTTTAATGTTTTCTTTCCAACAAATGTATGGACAAGGGTTCGGATAAAAGGGGTAGAGGAGGACCCCAAAGGCAAGGAAAGAAGGATTTTGGGAGGAATATCTATATCCAGGAGATTATCACAAAAGCTGCATCAGAAGCCTCTTCACGAGCTACTGCTAGGGTGAAAGTTCACACAAAATCCGAAGGGCATTATGTGGAACAACCTATACAACCTCTAGGGGTGGAAGTATCCCTTTCAACAACTATAGGAGAAGCATAAAGCAGGGCATTAGAGGAATAAAAAACACCTCCTCTAGTATCAGACGGGGAGGAAGTGGTCAACAGAGGGTTGGAAGAAGGAATCCACTGAAGGACTGAAGAAGGAAACCTTAGAGGATTTTCCTCACCTCGCGATCAGGGGAGTGCTATTAAACTTCCACAACCATTAATTGTTACACAACAGGAGCCTGTTGAAGTTCCAAGTGAGTATTAGAAGATATTTATGGCACCCACAACATCTTCAATTGAATTCCTGATTGGGGAAATCACGGTGATGCACCAATGAAGCATATTCCACTGACCGCACTGCCAAAATTCCATGGGATTTCTGTGGAATATCCAGACACTTTCTTATTCGAGTTTCATATTGTTTGTAGAGGGTATGACTATTTCAATGATGCTCAAAAGCTGAAAATTTTTCCTGCTACATTAAAAGGGACAATGTTGTGATGGTTTATGGGTCTAGGAGGAAAATCCATCTCTACTTGGGATGACATGAAGAAGGATTTGTTGGAAAATATCAGGATTACTGTAAATCTTGAGACATTAAGGAAGAAATTTTTAAATTCATGTAGAAGGAGGACGAAAATATGGAGGATTGTGTAGATCGTTTTAAGTACACTCTTCAGAGGTATGGCCACAATGACCTGGATAAGGATATCCTGAAAATTGTTTTTCTCCAAGCCCTGAGGGAAGAATCTTGGGAGCCATTAAACTCGTAGGTAAAGGGGATATATCTAAATAAGATCTTGACACCATATATGAACTTTGTATTCAATGTTGCAAGGGAGCTGCAAGGAATAAACAAGGAATCCAAACTTTCAAAGCATTAAGAGGGGGAATCACACAAGAAAAAATTTGGAACCCACTGGATAATTTGAAAATTGATATCCTAAGTACATTATCCTCCCAAATGGACACATTATAGGCAAAGCAGAAGAATATGGAGTTGGAAAGAACTATAACTATTTTCTACGCTAAGTGTAGAAAGAAACATCCACTAAAGGAATGTCCACTAGACACTATACATAGAAGTGCTATTTGTGAACAGAGTCATTCCACTGGTGCATGTCCATGTCTTCCAACACTAAAGGAAATATTTCAAGGGATGAATGAAGAACTATATTAGCTATGATTTATGGGGTCTAAGAAACCATGGCAACCATAATTATCAGGCTTAAATACAGGTATGTCTCAGGATCCTTTTCAATATTATAGGATGAAACCTCAGTCAGTTCCATTTTGGCCTCAATATTATCAGTACCCACCTTGGCAACCATGGTGTCCTCAACCTAACTCAAGTTCTTCATGGTATCAAAGCTGGTGTAGCCCTATTACTCTTGCTGCTCAATTCCCTCAGCCTACACAGTAGCAATAGTTAAAGCTGCCATTTAAAATTTCCTCCAATAATCCTCCTCTCCAACCTCAATGCCCTATTCAGCCAAACCCAAATCCAAACAATAAGGGAACTCAACAAGCAGACACCCTCAACCTTCCTTCGTATAGCATTTCTACCATAGGGTTTAAGGAGATAAACCTGTGATCTAAGATAAATGAGACAACCCAACCATCTATGGAAAATTCTCCTTCACATTTGACTGTTACTCAGGCATGTCAAACCAATCCTCCTTATCCAGAATAATTAGCCTTGAGTAAATGGGTCCCTCAACCAGACTTTGATCTTTTAGGAGAATTGAAGAATCTGTTTGTAAAAATCCCCCTGCTTCAGGCCATGAAAAATGTACATATTTACGCTAAAACTATTAGAGAATATTCTTCTAAGAGACATGGGAAGAAAAGAAAGATCCACTCATGATTCATGTTATGGGGAGATTATCTGACATAATGCTAGGAAAGGCTATGCCAATAAAATATGGGGACCCTGGGAACCCAATCCTAATAGTTTAGATTAATGGAGTAGATATTTGGGCACTGCAATTAATGTAATTACATCTGAAACCATGCTTACACTGGAATTGTGTGATCTTAAGCCTACCCTTATAGCCTTAGAACTAGATGACATACTATAATCAGACCAATATGGAAATTGGAAGACATAATGATTTCAGTGGATTCTTGGCGCTATCTCGTTGATCTCTTAGTCTTGTATACACAATCCCCAACTGGTGGTCATCCCCTTATTTTAGGACGAATTTGGCTTGCAACTGTTGATGCCTATATTGGATGCCAGTCAGGAAACATGATAATTTCTAAATGGGAAAATACGAAGAATCTTATTTTGTATCCCCCTGCAGAACCAAGCTCGCAGAAAAAGTGTGGTGCAGGTAAATTCTAAGTGCAGACACAAACAATTCCTCTAGCTTGAGAGAGCGAGTCTAGCCACAAACAAACAATATATGGAAGATGTCCATAGGCTAGAACGAAATAAGAGGGCCTAACTCTTAGTACGCTATTTCACTTGGTGACGATCTTGCTTCCTCACTCCAGCTATCTTGTGTTTCCTTCCTTCAAACACCTGAAACAAGTCAACAACAACAAACAACAAACATGATAACATACAAATTGCATTCAGCCTATTTAACAGGTCAAGAACATTAAGCCATAAACATGTGAGATGGAATTTCATGTAGGAAATCAATCGATAGTTGCATCGATATTAGTTTAATAAGAGATTACAATCAATGCCTTGACGTTGTTGTTATCCTCCGACATATCCGGGTTTCCACACATTTCTGCTAGCATCTCATGGATAGCCTAAAAAATGGTGGTCTCAAGGCTATTCTCTTTAGTCTTCACACCAAACCAAACTCACAATTATCCCTTAAACACAAGCTAGAAAGCTACAAACTATTGGTAGCTTGCTAACTACTCCAAAATCAAAACTTCAGCTAGAACTTAATTAGGACTAAAATCTAACTTGTGCTTGGGAAAAAGAGAGGTTTATATAGCTTGGATGGAGGGGAGACGGTTCCTCTTCTCATGGGAGAATGCCTTATCTCTTGAATTAGTTCCATCCTAATAGGGGAAAGGAGCCCAAACTGACCTCCTTGACTCCATCTGACCTAACAATTCACTACACTTCCATTACGAATCTTCTAGAGCTGGAAGTTTCAGCTCCATATTTAAAAAAAAATTCCAAAAGAAGATCAACACAACTAAGAAAGGGCTCAATCGATCTAATAGGTGTTAGGGACAGTTTTAATCCCTGCATATCAGCGCGAGGAGGACACATATCATAAGTGCCAGTCTTGTAAACTGGGATAAATAGAAGATTTCTAGGAAATGATGCAAAAGGGAATTGTTTTGCTCATGAAGAGGGACACAATGGGAGTCTCTTCATGATAGGAAAGCATGTCGAGTACACTATAGGGGTCCTCCAGGATCGTGGATGGGGAGTACATGGATAGTGACAAAATGTTGTGTAATAGATGCCCCCTAAAGTCTGAAGGTCGAGTTAGAGTGAGGGGTGAAATTCTTTACAAGTGGGAGCAGGGAACCAGAGTCCGTCATTAGAAAACTTGCAAGAAAGCATAGATACATATACATCACTAAAAACTCTAAATAATAATACATGAATCATGGTATGGACGTAGCCATCTAGAGACTGATCATGTAAATGGATCCAAGGCATGGACACAACCATCCAACGGAAAGGAGGGTGAGAAGGATGAGATATAACAACTCATGGTATGGTTGCAGCCATCCATCTAAAATAGACATGTATATCAACATGACCATGTCGCATTGCCTTGCAACCTAGACTTGTGTAATCTTAGCCCAGGGTATTGCGTTCCAAATGACCCGATAAAAGTACAAATCTTAACATGCGAATGAATGTGTTGAAGTTGAACATGCTAGGAAGTCGCTTGATTACCATTCAATGATGTGAACCATTAACAAGCTCGAGAGAAACCACCAATAATGGCAATGGCTCTCAAGGTATTAGCGGCATAGTTCACAGAATGTGAATAAAGGCACTGATTTTGAACACCCATGAAATCACCCGATTGAAAGCTAATGATGTGAACTTGCCATTGAGTGCAAAGAACTTGCCATTAGGGCATGAAAGCTCTAAAGTACTGGAAGGGAGTCTCTCGACGAGCTTCCTTGATAGTGACCTAAGCAATTGTGTTGAAGGAGGGCCATGATGTATCCCACATAATCGATACGAGACAAAGGGATGCAAATGATTTCAGATGATACAGATGATCAAGAGTAAGTGTAACTGCAGAGGGACTAACTCTTGAACATATCGGTGACACGATTCTAGAGTTTGGCTGCTTTTGGATCCATAGGATTGGTGGTCATGATGACATGGCAGAGATAAAATGGAAGGCAAAAATAAATGGCCCAAACGAGGAAGGTCAATGATGGAAGGAGGATATCCCAACCTGACATGAAACATAAAGTGTCATGCTCAAGAGTGAGTTGCCGACACAACTGATAAAATTTCCAATTTCCCCCCACCATTTCTGGTAGGTACCCCAATTTGTTTTTATCACAATCTTGAAGGGGATAGCATGTGCTCACATTGTAAGTTCATCCTTCGGATGAATCCAACCTAGTAAGTTTAATGAGCCCTAGGAACGAGAAGCTCATGTTCATCATGGCGATGTATCCAATGTCATTTAATGTTTTAACAAGTCCGACAAAGGTATAACTCAGTATATTTTTCATGTTTAGAGAGTTTGAAAAAGACACGGAAAAGAAAACGCCACATGGTCCCTTTTCGTACATTTGTGTCTTTCGAGCTCGAAAAGGTAGAAAATGATGCTCGAGAGAACCGCTTGACCATTTTAGTCAAGGAGTACCTTTTTCGTAAATAGTGCATCCCAGCGTGAAAAAGGGGTAAACATATACTGGGCACACGACGTTTCACAGCCTTTAAGGAGTTCAAAACAACAAGAGCTCGACAATCTTTTTGTGTTTAAAGAGTCAGAAAAGAGCTTGGAAGAAGACCGCCCATTTTATTCTCTTTTATGAGTCAAAATAGGATTGCTATAAATAGCATTTCAGGATAGATTCCAATTTTAATTAGTCTCTGAATTAAAATTGAGAATTAAAATTCGAATTTAGTCTCACTAGCTGTTTGAAAAATAATTAATTAATTCATCTTGAGTTAATTAGTTGGAGAAAATCAAACATGAAGTCTATGTTTCTTGTATCTTGTAATCTTTGTTTTACTTGCTTGTGCAGCTCACTCATGGTTGTTGCAAAATCCTCTCCATCATCACTTCTATGCTCAAGCTTTCCCAAGTCTCTTAGCTCACAAAATTCCCCTTGGATTCATGTCGTACAAGATCTGAAATGGACTCTTTCTCGTGCTCCTATTTGGTGATTCATTATATGCAAACTCATCCTGGGCTAGCACATGATCCCACTGCTTTGGTTTGTCACCTACTAAACTCCTCAACAAATTACCCAAACTCCTGTTTACAACCTCTATTTTCCCATTAGACTATGGATAATAGGTTGAGCTATAATTTAGCTTAGTGCCAAGTTTCCTCCAGAATGTTCTCCAAAAATGTCTAGTGAATCTTGTGTCCCTATCAGAGATTATACTTTTTGGCAAACCATGTAACCGAACAATCTCATCAAAAAGAAAATTAGCCACATGGGTAGCATCACTATTTTTGAAACACAGAATAAAATGATCCATCTTAGTAAATCTATCCACAACTACCAGGATTGAATCCTTACCTCATTGATTTCTCAGTAAACAAAGAACTAACTCCATACTCACTAAATCCCAAGGTCTATTGGGAATGGGTAATGGCATGTATAGTCCAATATTCTAACTTCCCCCTTTCACATGTTGACATACCCTACCCTTACTCACTTACCTTTGTACATATTCCTTCATCTTAGGCCAAAAATAGAAGTAACTCAGCTACCCAAGTGTTTTCTCAACACCAAAGTGTCCAACCAACCCACCATTATGCTTTTCTTTGACAAAGTTTTCCCGCATTGAGCAATTGGGAATACATAGCTAATTGTTCTTGAAAAATAGCCCATCTTGCAACATAAACTCTTTCCATGGACTGTTGTCCCTATTGACAATATTTTTACACATTGCAAAAGATTCTTTAAAATCAGCATCAATGTCATATAAGTCCTTCAAATAATCAAAGCCTAAAATTTGTATTTGACTTTCCTGCATGATTAAGCATCTCCTACTCAAGGCATCGACAACCTTATTTTCCTTCCTACTAATGTGCTTTAAAACAAAAGTGAAACTTTGAAGGAACTCCACCCACTTTCCATGTTTATGATTTAAATTATGTTGCTACATAATGTATTGTAAGGCAGAATTATCCGTGTATAGAACAAACTCGTTAGGCATCAAGTAATGCCTACAATTCTTCAAAGCTTGAACCACTGCATAAAATTCTTTGTCATAGGAAAATATTTCTGTTTTGACTCATTTAACTTCTCATTGAAATATGCAACAGGCTTATCTTCCTGGCTCAGTACAGCTCCAATGGATGTCCCACTAGAATCACATCTCACTTGAAAGGTTTGATTGAAGTCTGGCAACTTCAACACCAGCTTCTCAGTGATGTTCTTCTTCAATAGTTGAAAAAAAAAATCTACTTTTGTTGTCCAATAAAATGGCTGCCTATTCTTCTTTATGGTGTCAATGATAGGTGCAAAAATGCCACTAAAAGTCCTGATAAATTTTATGTAGAAGTTGGCTAAACCATGAAAACTTCTCACCTTAAAAATATTCTTAGGTGAGGGCCAATTTACAATTTCCTCTATCTTTTCCAAATCCATTTTCAATCCATCCTTATTAATGACAAAACCCAAGTATACGAGTTCACTCTTCATAAAAGAACACTTCTTCATGTTAATCAATATATTTTCTTGTTGCAATCTCTCTAAAACATACTTCAAATGTATTGAATGATCTTCTTTAGTTTGACTGCAAAATAAAATTTCATCCAAGTAAACAATGACAAACTTACCAATGAACTCCTTCAAGACTTCATTCATCAGCCACATAAAGGTACTGGGCACATTTGGCAATCCAAATGGCATGAACATCCACTCATACAAGCCTTCATTGGTCTTGAAAGATGTCTTCCACTCATCTCCTTCTCTGATCTGAATTTGATGATAACCACTTTTTAGGCCAATATTTGATAAGTAAGTTGCTCCACCCAAGCAATCCATATCGGCAATGCCTGTATGAATGATCTCTCTAGAGTCAGTGCCATTCTCCATTCTCCCCCTTCTTTGGAAACTCAACTTCACTTTGTTCATGCACCAACAATTGGTGTCCTTTTTGCAACCACGATACCTTATAAGGTGTGGGGTGCTTAATCTTTTTCAATCCCAATTTTTCCACCATTTCTTGGAAAACTAGATTGTTTGTACTTCCATTGTCAATCACCAATTTGCGGCATTTTCCTTTTGCCTTACACATTGTCTTAAATAAGGATTTACTTTAGACTAGTTCGTCAGTCTCCTTTGATGGTTTTAAAAGGACTTTGTGCATCATCAACACCTCTCCAGTCTCTGGCACATTCTCTACCTCAGGTACTTGTGCCTCTACTGCTTCAGTTTGAGCTATGTATGCACCTCTCTATCTTGTATTGTCATTCTTAAGACATTCAAAAGATTGGTGACCCAATTTGTTACATTTGTAACACAGGTAGGCAGTTTCTCTACCTCTTCCTCTACCTCTACCTATCTGGTAAGTTCTTCTTCCTCTACTACCACCTTCTTTCTCTGACTTCCCTTGCTGATTTGAATTGCCATCATCATTCTTTTTTGCATGAATCTTTCCTCTTCCATTTGTCTGTCTTTTCCCTTTGGAAAAACCACATCCTTTGCTAGAGCTTTGCTTCCTAGCTATCTTTTCTTCTTCCTTCAAAGCGCACTATTATGCTTCCTCTATTGTCCTTGGAGAAATTATGTTGATTTCATCTTGAATATCTAGCCTTAAACCATTGATATACCTTGTTGTCTTTTCCAGGATATCTTCTACATAGCCTGCTCTCAAATTCACCTTGTAAAACTCTTCGGTATATTCTCTCACTATCATTATATTTTGTTTAAGGTTTTGCATCTATTTGTAAAGAGTTAGCTAGTAATACTTTGGCAAGAACTTACTCTTCATCTTTGCCACCATCCTATCCCAACTCTCGATCAATGGTTTTTCCTTCTTCCATCTTTTAGCATGTACATTGTCCCACCATAGTGCGTCATGGCTTTTCAACCTTGTCACAGCAAACTTGACTCTCTTATCCTCATTGATTTCCTCATACTCAAAATACTTGTCCATCTAACTGATCCAATCTAGTAGATTCTCATCTTTCAAACTGCCATCATAAATAGAGATTTCAGGCTTTGGCCTTGAACTTGAGCCCAATATTGCTCTCAACAGCTTAATCTCAGTAGCTTCTTCAATAGGTGTCACTCATTCTTATTCAAGTTCCTCTTCGGCCTCACTAACATCTCCACCTTCAGGATCCCATTGTCTCCCTACTAATGAGCCTAGGTATTACAGCAAGAATGTTACAAATCCTAGGGCTACCAGATTTACTTATCAACTATTGGGTGTGGAGCCTGATTATCTTTTGTATTCAAATGTATCACTGCATTGGACCCTAGTTCGTAATGGGGCACCGCCCGTAAAATATTTGCTGCGAGGGGGGTCTAGGCGAGGGCGACTGCGACTTTTGGGAGCCCCCCCTAGCGAGGGGATCGAGGGCAATGCCCCCAAAGCTAAGAATAGATGTAAAATTTCCTTGTAAAATGTTGTAATTTCGTAGTCAATCTAGGTTATTCATTAGGTGAAGATCTAAGGGTAGAAGTTATGTTTAATTTAGGCTTTTTTGCCCTAGAAGGCAACCCCTCACTATATATGAGGGAATTGTATTGTGTCAAAGTAGATCTATATTCTAAGTGAGGAAGAGAGTGGAGATTGAGAGCGAAGAGGGAATTACAGTGGATCTGCTGTAGGTTGTATCTCTTCAGTTTGCTGGATAATAAAAAGAAGGATTGGTTGTTTCTCCGTGGACGTGGCCCAAACTGGGTGAACCACGTATATCTGTGTCTCTCTTGTTTTATGTGTTTCTGTGTTTATATTTCTGCAATATTTTATGTGTTCCATTGCTCTGTAATATATAATTCTCTAACAACTGGTATTAGAGCTAAAGGTCTTTTTGGCTAACAAACTCGCAGGAGAGAAGGGTTCCTGGTTCGAGTGGGAGCAATGGTGGAAGATGGTAGGTTTAGGGTCAAAAAATTTAACGGCCAAAAATACCAGCTATGGAAGATGTAGATGGAAGATTATTTGTACTAGAGAGATCTGTACCAACCATTGAGAGGAAAGACAAAGAAGCCGATGAGTATGACAGACATAGAATGGGATATTCTCGATAGAAAAGAACTTGGAACAATACGGCTGTGCCTAGCGGCGTTGGTAGCATTTAATACTTCAAAGGAAACGACAACAGAGGGTTTAATGTCGACATTGGCCAAACTATATGAAAAACCCTTGGCCTCAAATAAGGTATTTCTTATGAAGCGTTTATTTAATATGAAGATGTCAAAAGGTGGATTTGTTGCTGATCATTTAAATGAGTTTAATACAGTTACCAATCAATTAAGTTCTGTAGGGATAATTTTTGATGATGAAGTTAGGGCTTTGTTATTTCTGTGGTCATTGCCAGAAAGTTGGAATGGTTTAGTTATGGCCATTAGTAACTTTATCTATGGATCTAGTACTTTAAAGTTTGATGATGTTGTCGGTGCAATCCTTAGCTAGGAAATGCGATGGAAAAGCTCTGGTGAGACATCAGGTAATGCTTTGGCTGCAGAGGCTAGGGGAAGAAAAATGGAAAGAGGAAAGAGCCTTGGATATCGTAGTAATTCAAGAAAAGGAAAATCCAAGTCCATAGTGGGGATAGTGTGCTATAAATGCGGGAAGAAAGGACTCCTGAAGAAATACTACAAGTCTTGAAAGGGAAAATAAGGAGACGTACAACAAGAAAATAATCATGAAGCGAATGTAACAGGTGATGTGTTGCAAGATGCTTTGATTATTTCATTAGAAAATATGATCAATGCCTGGGTGGTAGATTTAGGGGCCTCATGCCATGCCACACCTGATAGGAAACATTTTTATGATTATGTTCAAGGAGATTTTGGACAGGTTCGATTGGGTGATGATAAACCCTGTAAAGTCATTAGAATGGGTATAGTTTTCATAAAACGGAAAAATGGAAATCAGTGGCTATTGAAGGAGGTAAGGCATGTTCCAGATCTAAAGAAATATATGATTTCAATAGGGCAGTTGGGAGGTGAATGTTGCGTAACGACTTTCACAGATAAAACCTGGAAGGTCACTAAAGGATCCCTAGTAATAGCGAAAGGAGGAAAGGTTGGTACATTGTATTTATGCAATGGTATTTCTAATTATATTAATGCTTTAACCTCTACAGGAGAAGATACAACATTGTGGCATCATAGGCTCGGGCACACGAGTGAGAAGGGGATGCAGATTCTTTACTCAAGAAATTTGTTGCCAGGTTTGAAGCATGTTGATTTAAAATTCTGTGAGAATTGTGTTTATGGAAAACAGAATAAAGTCAGATTCCTTAGAGTTGGGAAAGAAAAGGAGCAAAAAATTAGAGCTTGTGCATACAGATGTATGGGGACCTGCTTAGGTATCATCTCTTGGTGGATCTCGTTATTATGTTACTTTTATTGATGATGTAACCAAAAAAACCTGGATTTATTGTATTCAAAATAAATTTGATGTATTTGATACTTTCAAGAAATGGCAAGCTTTGGTTGAAAATGAGACAAAAAAAGGTTGAAGTGTCTCATATCAGACAATGGAGGTGAATATTGCAACAAAGAGTTTGATAGGTACTATTCAGAGAATGGAATTCGTAGAGAGAAGATAGTTCCAAGAACACAACAAGAAAATTGTGTGTCAGAAAGGATAAATAGAACAATTAGGGAACATGCAAGGTGCATGAGATTGCATGCAGGATTGCCTTTACAATTTTGGGTAGATGTTGTAGATACTATTGTTTATCTAATAAACAGAGGGCCTTCAAGTTCCTTGGATGGTGGTATTCCATAGGAGGCATGGACAGCTAAAAAGGTAAACTACTCTTTTTTAAAGACTTTTCATTGTGAAGCCTTTGTCCACATTAATAAAGAAAATAGAACAAAGCTTGAGGCAAAATCAAAGAAATGTACCTTTATTGAATATGGAGTTAATGATTTTGGTTATCGCTTTTATGATTATGAAAAACAAAAAATCATTAGGAGTAGAGATGTCATAGTAAATGAAAAGGTTTTGTATAAGGATCAGCTGTAGGAAAAGAAACGGGAAAAAGAAAATAGAGAATACACATTGCTTGATGAGATCACAGGAAAGTGATGGTGCCTGAAAATCATAATGATCAACAACCAGAACAACAACCACAATAGCAACAAGCACCTCAAACACCTGAAAGTGGTGTTAGAAGATCTACTGGAATAAGTAGACCCCCTGAACAATACTCTCCTTCATTATATTATGTATTGTTGACTGATTATGGTGAACCAGAATGTTATGAAGAAGCAGTGTAGGTAGAAACTAGGAAGAATTGGGAGCAAGCCATGAAAGAAGAGATGGACTCCTTAGCACATAACTAGACTTGGGACTTAGTCAGGTTTCCTGTAGGTAAAACAACATTGCAAAATAAATGGGTTTACAAGTTAAAGGAAGAAGATGGAGGTAGAAAAAGGTATAAAGCTAGACTTGTGGTGAAAGGGTTTGCACAGAAAAAGGGTATATACTTTGATGAGATATTTTCTCCTGTTGTTAAAATGACTTCAATCAGAACTATTTTAAGTCTAGTAGCAGTTGAAGATTTACATCTTGAGCAGTTAGATGTAAAGACAGCCTTTCTCCATGGGGATTTGGAGGAAGAGATATATATGCAGCAGCCACAAGGATATGAAATGAAAGGGAAGGAGAAACTAGTGTGCAGGTTGAAGAAGAGATTGTATGGCTTAAAACAAGCTCCAAGGCAGTGGTATCTAAAATTTGACAGGTTTATGTCTGAACAACGTTATACTAGATGTCTCTTTGATTATTGTGTTTATCTAAAAATGGAAAATGATGCAGCTATATTATATTTTTATTGTACGTAGATGACATGCTTGTTGTAGGTTCTAACATGTAGGAAATAAATGCACTCAAAATAAAATTGGAAAACTCATTTGCAATGAAGGATTTGGGTGCTGCAAAATAAATCCTTGGTATGAGAATAACTAGAGACAGGAAGAATTGCAAATTAACATTGTCTCAAAGTGAGTACATAGAAAAGGTGTTGAAAAGGTTTACTATGCAGAATGCAAAACCAGTTAGTATACCTTTGGCTAGCCATTTCAAATTAAGTAAGGAGGAGTGTCCCAAGACTTAGGAAGAAATGGCCCATATGTCTAAAGTTGCATATGCATCAGCAATTGGAAGCCTAATGTATGCAATGGTCTACACAAGGCCTGATATTGCACATGCAGCGGGAGTTGTAAGCAGGTACATGAACAATCCAAGAAAAGAACATTGGATGGCGGTGAAGTGGATTCTCAGGTATTTGAGAGGTACCACAAATCAAGCATTATGCTTTGGTGGTTCAAACATTGCTCTATAGGGATATTTTGATGCAAATATGGCAGGTGATAGAGATAACAGGAGAAGCACAACAGGGTATGTGTTTACTATGGGTGGAACAACTATCAGTTGGGTCTCAAAACTGCAAAGTGTTGTTGCACTCTCAACAATAGAAGCAGAGTATGTTGCTACTACAGAGGCTAGTAAAGAAATGATTTGGTTACAAAGGTTTCTGGATGAATTGGGTAAGAAGCAGGTGTTGGGCAAGTTATATAGTGACAGCCAGAGTGCCATACATCTTGCAATGAACTCTGCATTTCATTCCAAGACTAAACATATATAGCTCAAGTACCATTTCATATGGTCAGCATTGGAAGATGGACAATTGAAGCTGGAAGAGATACACACTAGCCAAAATCCTGTAGATATGTTAACAAAAGTTGTACCCAAGGAGAAACTGAGAATTTTCTCAGTTTCAAGTGGTCTTCAAGTATGATGAAGAAGATGAGAAATAGCCAGGTCCAAAGTGGAGTCATTGTCCAGCAAATGAAGCAGTGGTGGAGTTCCTATAATCAATATCCAAGTGGGATATTTTTCTCTGTGGAGCCTGATTATCTTCTGTATTCAAAGGTATCGCCGCATTGGACCCCAGTCTGTAATGGGGCAGCAACGCTGCCCGTAAAATATTCGCTGCGGGGGGGCGGTTGCAACCTTTGAGAGCTCCCCCGCTACAGTGCCCCTGAAGCTAAGAATAGATGTAAAATTGCATTGTAAAATGTTGTAATTTCATAGTCAATTTGGGTTATTCATTAGGCAGAGATTTGACGGTAGAAGTTATGTTTAATTTAGGGTTTTTTCCCTAGAAGGCAACCCCTCACTATATATGGGGGAATTGTATTGCGTCTAAGTAGATATGTATTCTGAGTGAGGAACAGAGTGGAGATTGAGAGTGAAGAGGGAATTATAGCAGATCTGCTGTAGGTTGTATCTCTTTAGTTTGTTGGATAATATAAAAGGAAGGACTAGTTGTTTCTCCGTGGACGTAGCCCAAACTGGGTGAACCACCTATATTTGTATCTATTTTGTTTTATGTTTTTTATGTGTTTATATTTCTACAATATTTTATGTGTTCCATTGCTCTATAATATGTAATTCTCTAACATCAACCTGGGGTTTGTACAAACTTGGAGGTGACTGTGTTATATACACAAGTAGAAGTGAAGTTACTGCTTGTTGTCACTGCTCATCTTGAAAGAGACCCCAGGGGTTCCAAGCCGGACTTCTATAGGGTCAGAAGAAGCTTGATTTTGATGGAAGGAGAGCAAACTCAGTCTAGGAGATAGTGAATCTATTATAGAAATGAAGAAAACAACATGCAAACCTAAATCACCATAACCTAATTAACCATGAAAATAGCTAAACTAGGTAGAATTTCTAAACAACACTAATCTAAGGTTAACTATCTAAGTTTCAGAAGTAAAAGAGCATAAAGCTAGACTAAGGGGTGAACAATGGAAACTAGGCTAAGTCCGTGTTTAGGCAAAAGAAGCAGCCAGAGGTCAAAAGGGTGAAAAGAGGATGTAATGAGCAACAGTGCATGAGGACCGTTGGATCAGGCGGGTGAAGGGTAAATGAACGGTTGAGATAGTATAGTAGGAGGGTACATAGAAAAATGGGCAAACATGGTGGACTAATAGGATGGATGGTTGGGATTATATCGTAGAGGCAATTAGCAGATGAACAATGGAGATTGACCAAGCCAGTTGGCGATTGGGTGAAGTGATAGATGTCGGATCAAGAGACATATTGATGGTGGAGAGTTCAAGGCGATAAAACGATCAGAAGATGTGAAAACCATCAGATTTGGTATGGCAGATCGATGGTGGAGATTGGAGAGTGAAAAGAAACATGTGGAAATGACGAGACAGTTGGAGGATGCTAAGTTGTATCTTGCGCACCCTCAAAGCAGTAAATGGTTTTGTAGAATTTTGCGTGATTATCGTCCTCGGCCAACACGTAGCATGGGGAAACTACTTATATCGCTTCTCAACCTGATAACAGTCGGAAGGAAATCCACATGATATGGCACAAGGGGCGTTAGATCTGGCAAGGTAGATCTACGGTGAAGATGTGACAAAGTAGGTTGGTGAGCGAGTGAGTGACAATAGTCGGATATGACAAGGCAAATCGATGGTGGGGATTTAAAAGGCAGAAAGTCAAATGCGAAAAGTGGATTGGGCAGCGATTGGTGGCTTTTGCATGTGAAAGGTGATCAATGGTTAAAAAATCATTTGAACGTGAGTTAAAATCTCTCGCTAAGTGTTTCAGGCTGAAGGAGAATGACAACATGAGAGATTTGGGAAGGGGGTGGAGGTCTAAATGACAGAAAGAGAGAGTGAAGGGGTGGATCATCATGAGAGGAACATAGTGACAACATGATTAACTCAATGACTATGTTTAAATGACAAACCCTCTGTGAAAACCAAACCCTATGTTTTTGGGGTTGCTGTAGGGTTTCTTCCTCACATCATGGTCCCAGAGGGAGAAGGTGAGGCTGAGACACCTGTGAGCATCCTGATGGATCTTTTCTTTTCCAACCTATTGATTAAATGAAAGAATAATGGAACAAACTGAAACACAACTACTCTGTTCTAACCTTCTGTAATGGGCTACAATTATTCAAGAAAATGAATAGGAAATAGGAAACTACTTAAGTCAATGAGCAGGAAAACCATGAATTTGTGCTGAACCACTAGAATGGACATGCATCTACTTAACCAAATGGACAATCAAATCATGCATCTATACTACTGTTGTAATGGAAATGAACTGCTTGAGAAAATGCACAAAAAACATGAGTCTATATTGTTGTTGTAATGAGAGTGCATCTAATTAAACAAATGGACAAAAAGCGGGAAGCTATGCTACTTAACAATACAATAAAGAAGAGGTTTGGCTGCTAGGGTCGGGCCCTAACCCAAGAGCTTCATCCCTCTGAGTTAACTCAGTGCTGGCTCAAATCAAAACTCATCTTCATTATCAAAGAACAATGTATTACATTAAATTGTTACAAGTCAAAAGGTTCGAATACTTGCTGACTGACTGGCTGACTATTGGTTAACTGCCTAAACAAATTGAGGTCCTAGGCCTCTCTATTTATACATATAAAGTCTCAACGACTTCCCTCAAAATTAGGGAGGTACAGCTCCCAACTTAATGGTAACTTGTCCTTTCACTTTCACTAGCTCGGCTGCCTTCTAGTAGGGAGGTTGCCTGTACTTCCACTTGCTTGGTTGTATTTTAGTACTCGTGATTTGACTGTGTGTACTTTTAGCTGATGGATGGATATTCTAATGGATGGACAGTAAATGAGGAGGATTTACCTCTTGCAATTCCTCTCCCTTGTCTCATCTGAGTTTTTACCAAGGTCTTTTACCATAGTTCCTTGCTTTTACCTTTTATCCCTGCATTTCCCTTGTTTTTATCCTTTATTCCTACATTACATGCACATTTGACCACAAAGCAAAATATAATCAAAAGTATGCAATAAGTTGTGAGAATAGTTGGTTTGACTAAGCTAGGAGGTGAATTAAGGCCAATGAAGGCCCATATAATTACTCAATGATTAGACTCATCATCACCCCCATACTTAAAGTGTTTCTCATCCTCTCAGCAACTTAGTCGCTCTGGTAGCCTCTCTGACATCTCATGCTTATGTTGTGGTCTTTTCTTATTGTTTATCGCAGTCTACTTCTCTATCCCTAAGGCCACTTAACTATTTAGTTTCTTGCTGCTCTTTGTTTTTTTGTTTCAATGCCTTCTTTCTCTTCTATTTTTTGTCTCATCTCTATCAGGTTCTTTCTTTGCTTATTCCTCTGTTTCAGCATCATGTTCCTTTGTACGAGTGTCTTCTTTATCCATTTCATCCCTATCTAGCTCTATATCTTCTCCTTTCTGTTTTGCCCCCCCCTCACTAAAAAATGGACTAACATCATAAATTATCATCTTTCTTGTGAGGCTTGAAGAGGAAATAAGAAACTTCTTTAAAGAAACAAAGTTTCTTGTGTATTTAATCCACTAGCCTTTTTTCAGAGGAAACTGGTCACCTTTTTATGCACAAACCAACTACCTCTTAACCTTTACAACTTTTGATGAAATAATGCAGATGAGTGAGTGAGTAGGATACTTACCTGTGGCCTTAATGCCATGCTACAAGTGTCAAATATCAGAGGTACTTTTGATGGTCATTCTTCTTCCTCCTATGTTGTCTGTTGATGGTTTCTTGACTGCAAATTAGATGTTGTTGTTGTTGTTGTATGGTCATCTTTCTGCCTCTTAGCTGTCTGTTGATGATATCTGTGACTGCAGATTAGATGTTGTTGCATGTACAGAGGGAGTAGGAGTGTGTGTGAAGGAAGGCATGATGGTAATGGATGTGGTGATGCTGTGGAAAACACAATCTTCTCCTAAATTGAAATAGTGAAGTGAAAAAAACAATGGAATTTATGGAGGGATGCATGGTAAGGAGTGGGGGAGATGAACATATGTGAGGCAAGGCCCCCTTTGGATCTTCACTTTGCTCCTTGATTTTCTTTCTCATCCTCCTGCAAACAACAATTATGTTTCTTTTTTCTTATTTTATTATTATATTTTTTTGAAAAACACCTAGGCTATCTTAGAGAGGTTTTCACCCTAGGTATCTACCCTAGGCACCTCAAGGAAGGTTTTCACCTAAGGATCTTATTTTTCTTTCCTTCTTTTTTTTCTCATCCTTGGGCCGCCTCATGGACGTTTTCACCTGAATCCTTATTCTGTTTTTTCTTCTTTTTTAGTGACCTGATGAGGGAGGAGCTAAAACTTGCTCCACCATCATCACTGTCTTATTGATGATGTCAATGAACTCTTGTTTAGATGAAGGCCTCTTGTATTATTTCAATCTGTATCCATTAACTAGCATTGGAATGGCTTCTTCATCTATATTCCTAATTCACACTAAACCATTGTCATGGCATCTTTCCACCACATATGGTCCAAGCCATCTTATTCATAGCTTTCCCTTGAAGTCTTTGTACCTCGAATCATATAATAAGGCTCAGTCTCCTTCTTGAAACAACTTCTCCTTAATGTGCTTGTCATGCCATATCTTCCTCTAAAGCTAAACTATCTTTGTATGAAGGTGGGCTTGCCTTTTGAATTCATCTAGGCCATTCAAATGGAACAACCTTTCTTTTTGTGCATGACTGAGATATAAATCTAGTTGGGCTGTCATCCTCAATGTGTTATATTCAAATTCAATGGATAGTAAAGCCTTTTTTACATAGACCATCTCATAGGGTGTGAATCCAATGGTGGTCTCCCATGCTGTATTATAGGCCCAGGTGGTCTCAACTAGTCTCACAGGCCAGTCCTTTTTGCTGTCGTTCGCTACCCTAGTTAGGATGTTCTCGAGTGCTCTGTTGGTCACCTCCACTTGCTCATTAGCTTGTGGATGATAAGGAGTGGAGGTCCTATGTTTGATCTTGTGATGCTTGAGTAGTTCTTCGATCATGTTGGAGGTGAAATGGTTGCCTTGGTCTGTGACTAGCTCTCTAGGGTACCCAAATTTGTAGAATGTGTTCTCCCTTAGGAACTCAACCACCTTTTCTTCTGTTGCTGCCTTGATTCCTTTGGTTTCTACCCACTTAGTCAAGTAATAGGTGCACAAAATGATGTGTTATTTTTTCTTGGAAGGAGGGTTGATATGCCCAATGAAGTCAATGCTCCACTTGTCAAATGGCTCGAAAGTTACTTGAGGCTGCAAGGGAATCTCATCCCTTGCATTAGGCTTTCCCATGCTCTGGCACCAACCACACTGATTAACATACTTTTTCACATCTTGATGAAGAGTAGGGCAATAATAGCCTGCTTGCAACACCTTGAATGTTGTCATTTTTGCTGCAAAGTGACCTCCACAAGGCCCATCATGACAAGTTAGAAGGATGTCAAAGACCTCCTCTTCCCTTACACATCTTCTCAAAATTTGATCTGGGCCAAGTTTGAACAAATTTCCCCCAATCCAAGTTAAGGGGGCACTTTTCCTGATTATCTTGCTTTTTTCTCTTGAGGGCAGGTTTGGTGGGAATTGTGCTGACACTAGATAGTTTCTATATCAACAAACCATGGGGAGAGTGTAGGTTTTAACCCCATACAGAAATTACCTGCATATGAATTCTAAAACACAAAAAATAAACAATGCGAGAGCATAACATATAAAACACATATACAGAGAGATTTTCCCCTGAATCCCAAAACCGGGACTACTAGCTTGATTTTTCATTATGTTCCTTTCAATGTTACAATACATATTTATACATGCTAAACCATCCAATACGATGGACCGAAAAACCATCGTGTCCAAAACCATGGACCAAAAACCATTGCATCTAAAAACATGTGCAAAAATCATGCACAAAATCATAGGTGGGTCCGCCCAACCTAACATAGGTTCCAAAACCAAAACTTTCTGGGGCGTTACCCTGGACCCCATAGAGTGACGTTACTTCCACCCCTCAAACCCCCTATGACCCCCTCGCTATGAAATCAGCGTAATGAAGGGGGGGCTTTGCCCCCCTCCTAACCCCCTGGTTAACTATGTGGGCTAGTCGTGGAAAGAATATAACACAACCCAACTTTCTCCCACTTGTTGTTTTCTTTCCACAGGGGGCCACAAGAGAGCTTATTCATTTATCTAGCCCTGCAATGGCCATTACTTCTCTACACCAAGAGAACTTCTCAGAACTCACAGATTTTTTCAATGCATCTGCAGTATTCTTCAAAGTGTCCACCTTTACCAGCAACACCTTTTTGTCTTATGTCATATCCCTCACAAAGTGATATTGAACATCAATGTCCTTTGTCTTTGAATGGTAAGCAGGGTTCTTTGCCAATAAAATTTCACTTTGGATATCACAGTCTATCCTTATAGCTCCCTGTACTAACCCCATACTTGAACACAATCTCTACAACCAAACTACTTCCTTGCTTGCATGAGTGGCTGTCATGTATTTTGCCTCTGTAGTTGATAGTGCCACTAAAGATTGTTTCTTACTCATCCAATTGACTGCACCTCCAAATAGGTTAAACACATACCCACTTGTAGAGATTTTCTGATCCATATCTCCAACCCAGTCTACATCAACAAAGCCATGAATATCCAACACTCTATCCAATCCTGGTCTTCCTTGGTAGCACAAACCATAATCACTAGTGCCACGCAAATACCTGAAAACTTGGTTCACTGTTGTCCAATTCTTCTTTCTTGGTTTTGACATAAACCTGCTGAATATTCCCACTGCATGTACAATTTCTGATCTAGTATAGACCATTGCATACATTAGGCTACCGACTGCACTTTCATATGGAACACAGGGCATGTCCTCTTCCTCTTCTTGTGTCTTGAGACACTGTTTAGCAGATAACTTTACACATACAGGAATAGGAACCTTCACCGGTTTACTATCTTGCATATTAAATCTCTGAAATATTGTCTCGACATACTTCCTCTAGTTTAACCAGAGCTTCCTCTTTGCCCAATATCTTTTAATTTCCATGCCCAAAATATAGTTTGCAACACCAAGATCTTTCATGTCAAATTTGGAGGACAATTGGGTCTTCAAATCCTGGATAATTTCTTTGTCATTTCCAAACTAGCAACATATTCATCCACATACAAGACCAAATAAATAACACAGTCACCAATTAATTTAAAATACACACAGTGATCTGCTTTGCTTCTGGTGAAGCCAAGTCTCCGTATAAATGTATAAAATTTTTGATACCGCATCCTTAGTGACTGTTTTAACCCATATAGAGGCTTCTTAAACTTGCATACCAGTTCTTTCTTACACTTCACCGCAAAGCCTTCAAGTTGCTTCATGTATATTTCCTCTTCCAGATCCCCTGTCTTCATATCCATCTGTTCTACCTCAAAATCAAAAGCAACAGCAACAAACAAAAGTAATCTAATAGAAGGTGCCTTGGCAATAGAAGAAAAAATATCACCAAAATCAATTCTCAGCACCTGGGAAGAACCTTTTGCTACCAACCGAGCTTTGTATTTCTCCACCTTTCCTTCTACATTTTTCTTCTTCTTGAACACCCATTTGTTGCCAATGGGTTTCCTTCCAGCCGACAACTCCACCAAATCCCAAGCCTCATTTTTGTGGAAAGATGCCATTTCATCAACCATGGCCTCTTTCCATAGTTTTCCATCCTCTGAATCCACTGCTTCCTTCACAGTTCTGGGATCATCATCAGTAACAAACAAAGAAAAATTTGAACAGAAAGCAGATGGACTATACCTTTCTGGCTGCCTTCTTTCTCGAACTGATCTTCTAATAGCCAGAGTTTGTGGCTCTTCATCTTCTGATTCCTCCTCTGCTACAGAGTCTGACTCTTCCTCCTTTAGTTCAAACTCTATCTTCACAGGTTCCTTTGGTTGGACTTCATGTTTAATAACATCTTTCACCTCTCTGAACACCACATCTCGAGTGTACACAACCTTCCTTGTTACTGGGTTCCAAAGCTTATAACCCTTTAAACCATCCTTATACCCAATAAAGATGCACTTTTCAGATTTACTATCCAACTTGGTTCGTTTCTCCTATGGAACATGTACATATGCATCACATCCAAATACCCTCAGATGTGAAAGAGAGGGTTTCTTACCAGTCCATACTTCTTGTGGAGTCTTATCCTCCAACGCTGATGAAGGTGACCTATTGACCAAGTAACATGCAGTATCCACTGCCTCTGCCGAAAATTCCTGTCCTAACCCGGCACCACTGAGCATGCTTCTTGCCCTTTCCATCAATGCCTTGTTCATTCTTTCTGCGACTCCATTTTGCTGAGGTGTATATGGAGTAGTCTTCTGCCGTGCTATACCACACTTCTTACAGAATTATTCAAGTTCCTTGCTGCAAAATTCTCCACCATTATCTGTCCTTAACACCTTTATCTTCTTCTTTGTTTGATTTTCCACCACAACCTTAAATTCTTTAAACCTATCAAAGACTTCAGATTCCTTCTTAAGGAAATATATCCATGTATTCCTTGAGAATTCATCTATAAATGATACATAGTACATAGACTTACCCAGTGATGGAACCTTCACAGGTTCAAACACATCACTGTGCACAAGCTCTAATATATGTTTTTCCCTCTTACCACCATAGGGGAAACTCACCCGATTTTGCTTCCCATACACACAATTTTCATAGAAATCAAAATCCATAGAACTATTACTCATCCCTTCTACCATACCTTTACTATGAATTATTTGAAGGCCCTTCTCTCCAGTATGTCCAAGCCTTTGATGCCGCAACATGGTCTTCTCTCCAGAGACCACTAGATTTTCTGCTCGTCTTTCAGAAACCACAAAACTATTGCACCTATCAACAACCGTGCTACCTTGCAACTTGTACAGAGTTCCAATCTGAACTCCTCGCATCAATACCAGTGCTCCTCAAACCATCTTGTAGGTATCCTTCTCGAACACTATTTTTACACCTGCATCATCCAACTTTCTTATATAAATCAGATTTCTATTTAATGCAAGAATATGCAGAACACCCAGAAGTGTTCTAACCCTTCCACCTTGCAACTTCAACTTTACATTTCCGTGACCAATGATTCTAGCCTTCCTATCATCCCCTAAGAAGACATCACCACCATCGTATTTATCATACTCGCAGAATCACTCTCTATGGGGAGTGAAGTGAAAGGATGCACCTGAGTCAATCAACCATGCCTCATGATCTACATGTGTACTTGAAGAAGCCAAGTACACATCCCCACCTTCATCTGAGGTGGTATTCGCCTCTGTAGAAGGAGCATCATCAGATCCCTTTCCTTTATCAGGAGCTTTAGATTTACATTCCCTTTTGTAGTTCCCTTCATTTCCACATTGCCAGCACACCACCTTTACAGGTTTTCCTGGAGATTTAGATCTCCCTCTAGATTTAGATCTTCCACTCGATGACTTATTTTTGTTTTTGTTCTGGGACCATCCTTGTACAGACAAGGCATCACCATTCTGACTCTCCATATGTTTTCATCTCATCTCCTCCGTCAGCAAGGATGAGACTATTTCATCAAACTACAAGCCAGTTGCAATGCTACCTATTGCAATAACCAGACTATCCCATAAATTTGGTAGAGAACACAACAAACTAATGCACTTATCTTCATCTGAAATTTTGATATCAACAGATGATAACTGACTTACAACAGTATTAAATGCGTTCAAATGCTCTGTCATTGAGTCTCCATCTTTCATCTTCAGGTTATACAACTTTTTCCATAGGAACATTTTATTCACCAGAGACTTAGATTGGTACAAAGTCCCTAACTTGTCCCACAAAGCCTTCATCGTAGCTTCCCCTGATACATTCAGCAATACTAAATCTGAGACACACAATCGTATTGTGCTCTTTGCCTTTTGATCCAACTTTTTCCATTCTTCATCGGACACTCCCGTTGGTTTAGTACCCAGATCTACTGTGATCCATTGATATTTATCTACCAACAGATCCTCCATCTTGAGTTTCCACAACTCAAAACTCTAACCATTAAATTTCTCTATCTCTATCTTTCCACTGCTCACCATCTTCTTTCATCACCAAAATCGATCCCGCAGATCTCCCATTGAACAAGGTCTACCACAGGCCTGAGCGAAACCCCTCAGTAGCAAAGGCGTCCCCTTGAAGCCAAAATGGCTTTGATACCAAATGTAGATGTTAACCCCGTACAGAAATTACCTGCATGCGAATTCTAAAACATAGAAAATAAACAATGCGAGAGCATAACACATAAAAAACATATACACAGAGATTTTCCCCTGGATCTCAAAACCAGGACTACCAGCTTAATTTTTCATTATGTTCCTTTCAATGTTACAATACATATTTATACATGACTAAGCATCCAATACCATGGACCGAAAAACCATCGCGTACAAAAACATGTGCGAAAATCATGCACAAAACCATAGGTGGGTCCGCCCAACCTAACATAGGTTCCAAAACCAAAATTTTCTGGGGCGTTGGCCCGGACCCCATAGAGTGGGGTTACCTGCACCCCTCAAACCCCCTGTGACCCCCTCGCTATGCAATCAGCGCAACGAAGGGGGGGCTCCTCCCCCCCGGTTAACTACGTGGGCTAGTCATGGAAAGAATATAACACAACCCAACAGAGAGCACTGAAATAGAAAACAAATGCTCATCTGGGAATTGAGCATCCACCATTCCTTCTTCACCTGTAGGTAGATTCATTCTGGAAAGAAAGTCCGCAACAACATTTTAGTTACCATTCTTATCAACAATAGTTAAATTGTTGCAATAAAAGTAGCCATCTGATGATTCTAGCATTTACATCTAGTTTTCTCATTAAATATATAATTGCAGCTTGATCAGTATGCACAAATGTTTGATAGCCTATAATGTAATTCCTAAACTTGTTCAATGCATGCACAACAGCCAGGATTCCTTTTTCTATCATAGTATAGTTTAGCTCGACCTTTGACAGGTTTTTACTGATAAAATAGATGGCATAAGGCAATTTCTCTTCTACCTGTCCTAAGGCTACTCGTATGGCTTTATGTGAGGCATCATCATGAATGTGAAAAGGGAGGGCCCAGTTTAGGCCTCTAAGGATTGGTGAAGTGGTTACCTTACCCTTTAAAATGTCCAAGGCCTCTTAACAACTCTTGGACCATATAAATTCGAAATCTTTGGCCAATAAACCAAACAAAGGAGAGGCTAGCTTATTGAAGTATTTTATGAATATTCTGTAATATCCAACTAGCCCTAAGAAACTCCTAACATATTTTTTCTTTTATGGAGGTGGGACCCTCTGGATGATGGCTACCTTGTTTGGGTCCACCTGTAGTCCTTGCTGAGATATGGAATGACCTAGCACAGTCCCTTTAGTCATTAAGAATTCACATTTTTCTGGAGAGAGGGACAGGTTCATCTCAATGCATTTTCGCAATACTTTGCCTAAGTTAGCCAGGGCCTCTTGGAAATCACAACCATAAGGTGTAAAATCATCCATGTAGATATCCATAGTGTCATGAACTAATTCAACAAAAATACTTAGGACTACTCTCTGGAAAGTGGCAGGAGCATTGCATAGACCAAAAGGAAGGACTCTATAGGCAAAAGTACCCCATGGACAGGTGAAAATGGTCTTATCTTGGTCTTCTGGGCAGATTTGGATTTGGTTGTACCCACTGAATCCATCTAGGAAATAAAAGAACTTCTTCCCTGCCAGGCCATCTAGCACTTGGTCAATGAAGGGTAAGGGAAAGTGATCCTTCTTTGTGGCCTTGTTCAATTCCCTATAATCGACACAAATCCTCCACTTCCAATTTTCCTTGGGCACTAACAATAAAGGAGAGACCCACCCACTATCAGAGATAGGGTAAATGAATCCTGCATCTAACAGTTTCTGCATTTCTTCTTTGACTGTGTCTTTGAGGGATGGATTCATTCTCCTTTGTGTACTCCCTTCATTTCCTTGTAGCTTTAAGCGAAGGCTTCTAGGTTCTCCCTCAAAAAGTTGCATAGCTGCTCCTCCTCTGAAATAAAGAAATGGATTAATCTTCAAGGTTTTCTCTGGCTCAACTCCTATGGTCTTGACTCAGAGTGGATTGGAATTGGCCAAGCATAAGTCAATTTGATTATTTTTCAGTGCCTCTTTTACTTATTCTTCTAGGGGCAATGAACTAGGAGTTGGACTCATGAGAAGGTGTTCAATTAAATCGTCATCATCTTGATATCCTCCTCCTATGATGGCTTCCAAAGTATGCAATTCGACAGAATAAAGCTCATCTTCTTCCTCATCCTCCAACCATAAAGGTAAGTCATGTTCTAGGGAGGGTTGAGCAGGAGGGTATAGGACTAATTGTTTGGACATATGCCCATTCTTAATGGTCATATTCCCATCTCTGTAACTAATGTAGGCATCAGCTGTGGCCAACCATTGCCTCCCAAGGATGAGAGGGTAACTAGTAAGCTTAGCCTGTTGGAAATAATACTAAGAGGGGGGGTGAATCAGTATTAGTCAAGTCAATAATATTTTTCTTTTCATACTCAAATTTATATATGCTACTTCAATGAAGGTAACCCGCATGTATACCCAACTATGTTTAAGGCAACTAGTGTATATCCAGCAAAATTTTGATTCAATTAATTCATCATATGTTGATCTTTAATCAGTACTTCATTAAACATATAAACAACAACCATGTGCAGTAATATCAAAACAAACCATCACACATAAGAAACACACATGAACACCAAGATTTAAGGTGGAAACCCAATGCGGGACAAAAACCACCTACTATTGTCTTCTTTTAATATAAGAAAAACTTGTTTACAATCTTGTACTAGTGAAGACTCATACCAATACGCATGCAACCACCTACAGAAGGCTACAACCTTCTCTCATTTTCCAACTTCTACTGGAAGGGAGCTACAACCCCCTAGCTCTTGTACTAGCTGATCCATTTACTAGAATGTAGGCGGTGGCCTATTCAAGGCTCCAACCTTCACTCATTTTCCAGCTGTTATTGGAAGGGAGCTCCAACCCCCTGGCTCTTATACTGGCTAATATGTTTACTAGTACATAGGCGTCAACCTACAAAATGCTACGAACTTCTCTCTTCCTCTAGGGACCACATTTCATAAATTTTCAAAATGGATATACCTAAAACACAACACCATAATATGACGGCCACGTTTCATCCAATTTTCATACTAGACCCATAAACAACATCATAACTGCAATACAATCATCAAGTACATATGCATCAACCAATCGCTGAAACTCAATCATCATAACCTGAATCTGATCATTCATAATACTGTCACCAAAACCCAAAGAAGAACCCAGAATTTCTACAACAACACCAGATCAAACTGCAACTTCAAATATCATATTTCACAATGTATACGCTACTCTGATGATCCGAACCAACGTGTATACACGCTTTTACCAAAGTCAATGTTAAGATATGGTATGTTGTATGCTTATAACAATTTACTTCCTTTTCTTATTATATTCCACATATTAGCAATCACATGTACATAAAGTAAAGTGCAGATAGAACTTTAAACGATCGATAGAAAACAAGCCAAGACAAGAGACACAAGATGTGGAGGCTACCTAGGTACAAACCCCACAATGTGTGGGTAAACCCTTTGATCAAATCTTCATTTATCTTCAATAATTCAGTAGAGAGAAATAGTACAACAAATCTGATTTATATCAGCAGTAGCAAACCCTAGATCCGTAGCATCAACATGAGTGGCTTCATCATCAAACTAGGGAAAATGATATCTCACAAAACAACCATTGGATCGGCATGATTCCACCACAAAAAGTTTCTGCTTCCAAAGGAGGTTCAGATGAGGATACCTTCTAGTCCACGTAGGTCAAACTTTACTTCTGCAGCTGCAGCTTCAGTTTTAGTAGCTTCCTTCAAACTAGGGCAGTCGATATCTTGCAAAGAGTCCATTGGATTGACCTGATTTAACCACCAAAAGTTGTGGCTTTTAGAGGAGGTTCAGATGAACCTAAAGCACAATTTAGATGAGGATATCTTGTAGTCCACGTAGGTCAAACTTTACTCTGCAGTTGCAACTTCAGTTTCAGCATCTTCCTTCAAACTATCGCAGTCGATATATTGCAAACCGTCTGTCGCATTGACTTGATTCCACCACCAAAAGCTACGGCTTTTAGAGGAGATATAGATGGATCTACAACATGGTTCTAAGGAGGATATCTAATGGTAAATGCTGGTCAAACTTTGGATCTGCAGTTGCAGCTTCAGGTTCAACAGCGTCCAACTTCACACATGTGAGAGAGAGACCCTTTTCTGCACAGTAGAGAAGAGACTCTTTTCTGCGCAGTAGAGAGAGAGAGAGATGTGATGAGATGAGTGAGTCCAAATGAGGAAAAGTCCTCCTATATTTATACACAATTTTGGTGTTTGAATAGATGCAACTGTTGGGCTTCTGAGCTTACATGAGTTGTAGGTCGGCTTGATAATAATTCCGTAATCAAAATAAATTCATATCTCCATGAATACTTATCATAATCGAATGATCTTTATATCAATCCTACACCTCTCAACGAGGAATCTAATAAAAATATTATCAGCCATGAATAAGATGACCCACATGAGGTTTTACCTTGGTTGCCAATTTTAACACTCCCTCTCAACTAGGGAGAACTTCATCTACAATCTGTCTATCAGTCGTTACTATTCATCCATCAAATGCACTGCCCTGTACAGCCTGACCCTTGCCCTACTCTGCTCTATTCTACCTGTTCTACTTTGTCTTGTTCTGCCCTGTATTGATCTGTACTGTTCTACTCTATTCTGCTCTACTCTTGCATTGTTCTGTTTTACTATGCTTTTGTCCGAATTATGAAGAAGAAGAAATGATCGAGGATGAATCATACAGACTCAAAGTCAGTCTCAAAGTATGTACCACTGGTCACAGACCAGTCTCAACCAACCCAAAGTCAGCATCATAGTGAGTACAACTCCACTAGTCCCAGACCAGTATCATCCTCCACTGACTCAAAGTCAGTCTCAGAGTGCGTACCATTGGTCCCAGACCAGTCTCAACCGACCCAAAGTCAGAGTCATAGTAAGTACCACTCCTACTACTGGTCCTAGACCAATATCGCAGTCTCACAAAGTGTACCACTGGTCCCAGACCAGTCTCAACTAACCCGAAGTCAGCATCATAGTATGTACCACTCTCACTGGTCCTAGACCAGTACTGCATTGACACGAAGTCAGTCTCAGAGTATGTACCACTGGTCCCAGACCAGTCTCAACCGACCCGAAGTCAATTTCATAGTATGGTACAACTCCTACCACTGGTCCCAAACCAGTATCATTGATCCCAAATCAATGGAGGTAATCCTAGCGTAGGGAGTATGGTAGATACAAAGATGCGTCCATCAATACTACTATGGCCCCTAACTTCATTTCCCTGCTCATTGATCAGATGAGAGGTACTTCCCATGAGTCCCAGACTACATGGGTAGGACGCCTCAACAGGAGAACTAATCAATCCTATCCTCACAGAAGAACACATCAATCCTGCTACAATCACCATGGAGAACACATCAATCCAGGCTACCATGGAGAACACATCAATCGAAGCCTCACAGGAGAACACATCAATCCTACTATAGTTTCCATGGAGAACACATCAATCCAAGCCTCACAAGAGAACACATCAATCCTGCTATAGTCGTCATGGAGAACACATCAATCTAGGCCTCACAGGAGAACACATCAATCCTGCTACAGTCGATGAGGAGAACACATCAATCTAGGCCTCATAGGAGAACACATTATCCTGCTAACAGGAGAGAAAATCATCCTGTTCCACAAGAGAGCGAATCATCTTGTCCCACAAGAGAGCGAATCATCTTGTTCTAGTGCACACCACTAGGGGAGGGTGAGTCACCCTGTGGTCGTATGTTGCTCCAGTAAGAACCACAAGTCCTCAGAGCTCCCAGAGCTCAATGTATGCAACATGCAGGACCCTTGTACAAGGGTTTCTTAACAACTCCAAGTCATTTGGGAAAATCACAGATTAGATCTTTCCTTGGTGCTTTGACAAGGTGTATCGACCTGTACATCATCTTAATGTGATGGAGCCTCCTTGCTCATCGACTTACCATATCCCAGATGATTTCTATCTGCTGGAGCAATCAACGAATACGGGATTCCTCAGTAATCGAATCCCACCTCTGGTTGTTATAGAGAATCACAGTGGTATGTGTTCAAATAGCTCATTGAAGAGCTTTCCCAACCAGGTATCTACATACGAGATCATACTCGTAGATATGTATCTAGTCTCGGTGATGCTTATGGAAACCGACTTCTACTTCTTGCTCATCCATTATATTGAAGCATAATCCAAAGAGAAACAACACTAAAAGTGCTCCAGTGATCCTCCACACTACCTACTTAATCAGCATTCTAATAATCATGCAGTTTCATATTTCCAGCAGTCTATCTCAATCCATGAGAGATTGTGTTCTGAAGACATCTCAGAAGATTCTTGGCACCAATCTAGTGAAGCTCAAACAAATATGAGCTCACAATGCTAACTACAAAACATATGTTCGGACGAAGGTTCACCAAGAACATCAACGCGAATAATTTTTTTGGAAACTCAGAGGCATTTCCTAAATCTGGTCTGACATCACTACCATATAACTTCTGACAGTTAAGATTCCTGGGGTAGTCATAAGCTTGCAGTCCATCATACCAAATCTTTTCAGAATCTTCACCACATATTTTCCTTGAGATAGGAAAATTTCCCTTGGCTCCTACCACACTTCAAGTCCTTGGTTCTTCATTTCAAATTCAGAAGCAAAATCCCTCTTACATTTGTGAATGAGAGGGTATGCACCTGTTAGAAAGAGGTCATCCACGTACAGCACCAGTCTGAGAGGTTTTTCATCTTCAACCTTCAAGTAAAGGTTAGGATTGGCTTCACTCCTAATGAATCCCAGCTTCATCAAGTAGCTATCGATCCTCTCATACCATGCTCGGGGTGCTTGCTTCAACCCATAGAGAGCCTTCTTCAACCTACATACATGATATTTTCAATCATAAATCTCAAATCCTTCAGGTTGTTCCACATAGACCTCTTCTTTGATCGAACCGTGCAAGAATGCGGTCTATCAATATAATGTAGGTTCCATCCTTGTGAATGCACAAGGGCTATGCTCAAGCGAATGGTCGTATATCTGGAAATAGGTGCAAATATCATAGTCTATACCTTCCTTCTACAAGAAACCACGAGCAACAAAACGAGCCTTATAATTTTCCATACTTCCATCTGCTGCATGATTTATCTTGTAAAGCCATTTGGAAGTAACAACTGTCTTGTCCAGGGGTCTGGGAACTACTTCCCAAACATCATTCTTCATAATAGACTCATATTCTTCAGTCATAGCATCCTTCCATACTTGATGCTTGAAGGCATCTGAGAATGATGAAGGCTCATTTTGTATGATCGTGCTCATGATGGTCAAGTATCCCTAATACCTATTAGGTTTCTTACTTTCACGAAAGGTTCCTTGGGGTGCAGCATGTCCTTTAGCATCATCAAGTATCCCACTAAGCCATGAAGACATCTTCCTAGAAGAGGAAGGCTCATGTGGATGAGGATCAATCGGATCCATGGGTTCTTCTACATCAAGCATTGATTCATCATCCTTTCCTTTCGGTTCCCTGGCATCAACTTCTTGAGAGCTCCTCAAAGTTGAAAGATTATCCACCTTGTTGAGAGCCATATCTTCATGAAAGGTGACATCATGACTAATCACGACTTCCCTTTGATCGGCGGTGAACATTTCTTCAGGAGTCGTGGAACCCAATGCTTGATGAGGGCATCGATTTTGTACATATACAACGGTGTTTGTAGTTTCATCCCATAGAAACTTTAGAAGTCTTTGATCATGTAGCATGGCCTGAACAGCTTCCACAATCGTATGGTTCTTCCTTCCCGCCACACCATTCTGCTCAGGAGTACATGGTGTAGTAGTCTCCCTCTTAATGCCAACCTCAGATATGCCTGAGTGAACCAACTGTAATATATCGGAGGTCTTGCTTTGGCTTGAGGGGAATGGTCCCCTTTTGAGCTTTCCTTTGACACATCCTTGACATACACCTTCTTTCTCTACTCAGAATTCAGGCATCCCTGTCATCATTCGTTTTACACCAAGTATAGCTTTATGATGAAGGGGGTCAAACCTCTGATGCCAAAGTTTGGACTAAAGAGATGTGTCATAAGACATGATACCTAGTGGACTTCCATCAACCTGATATAATGAATCAACATGAAACCCAAGAGTAAAGGTATCTTTAACATTATTTTTCGATACATGTACCTTTCCATTGCTGAAAGTTACCTTGTAGCCTTTGTCTTCCATTTCCGAGATGGACACTAGGTTCTTTTTGAGGTCAGGTGCATTTATTACATCCTGTAATTTCTAGCCTTCTTGAATGGTTTTCCTCTTCCTCGATTCCCAACTCTCCTCTTACCTTTGCTATTGAATTTTTTATTCCTTTGATTTCCAAAGAGGGATTTTGATCATCGTCCTGGTGTGAGTCCTTTCTATCAGGGCACTCCCTTGCATATTGACCTGCTTTATCACAGATGTAACATCATCATTTTCTTCCAACCTTAGGTCTAGCCTTTCCTTTTGATTTAGTCCCGGAATTATTTGTTTTCTTAGCATGAGAAGAAAAGGCAGCAGGAGGACCTTTAGGCATGGGCATTTCTTGATCTTCTTCCTTTGTTTCTTCTTGAATGTATCTAGCCATTAATTCCTCGAAACCAATAATTACATTATTGTTCAGAAGAGTATTCCTAAACACGTACCATTCGGATGGTAATCCTCCAAGAGTTGTGAGTGCCATTTCCCTATCAGTAATAGCCTCCCCAATATATAGGAGATCATTCTTGATCTCGGTTATTCTTAAGAAGTATGCTTGCATACTCTCATCTTTACCCTTCTTGATTTCCCTCAGATTATTTCTAAGAAACAAAACTTGATTTGAATCATTAACTTTAAATAAACTCACCATTCTATCGTAGATTTCCTTGGAGGTGTTTAGGTCAGAGATGTAGACCACCAAGTGCTTATCGATAGAGTCTCGGATGATCTTCTGTGTTGACTTCTCTGATTTTCCATTTGTTCCACGCAATAGTAGATGCATTTGATGGAGGCTCAACAATATTTCCTTTTACATGGTCCAACACTCCTTGATCTTCTAGGGTTAGATCGATACGCATCTTCCATCCGTGATAGTCAACTTTCTCATGAAGCTTGCCTTTGGCAGAGTGTTGAGGACCCCATAGTTCTTTTAGGATAGCCTCGCCAATCTTCTCTTCGATGATTACTCTTGCTCTTGCTCGGGCTTTCTCTTCACCTCAGCTCTGATACCATGTTAAGATATGGTATGTTCTATGCTTATAATAGTTTACTTCTTTTTCTTATTATATTCCACAGTTTAGCAATCACATGTACATAAAGTAAACTGTAGATAGAACATTAAATGATCGACAGAAAACAAGCCAAGATAAGAGACACAAGATGTAGCGGCTAGATAGGGACAAACCCCACAATGTCTGGGGAAACCCTTTGATCAAATATTCTTTTATCTTCAATAATTCAGCAAAGAGAAATAGTACAATAAATCTAATTTATATCAGCAGTAGCAAACCCTAGATCAGCAGCATCAGCATGAGCGGCTTCATCATCAAACTAGGGCAGATGATATCTCACAAACCGACTGTCAGATTGGCATGATTCCACCACCAAACGTTGTGGCTTCCAGAGGAGGTTCAGATGAACCTATAGCATAGTTTAGATGAGGAGATATTCTAGTCCATGCAGGTCAAAACTTTACTTCTGCAGTTGCAGCTTCAGTTTCAGCAGCTTCCTTCAAACTAGGGTTGTTGATATCCTGCAAACAGTCTGTTGGATTGACTTGATTCCACCACAAAAATTTGCATCTTTCAAAGGAGGTTCAGATGAACCTAAAGCGTAGTTTATATGAGGAGATATTCTAGTCCACGCAGGTCAAACTTTACTTCTGCAGTTGCAGTTTCAGTTTCAGCAGCTTCCTTCAAACTAGGGCAAACAATATCTTGCAAACCGTCTGTCGGATTGACTTGATTCCACCACCAAAAGTTGTGACTTTCAGAGGAGATCCAGATGGACCTATAGTGCAGTTCCAAGGAGGAGATCTGATGGTCAACACTAGACAAACTTTGGATCTGCAGTTGCAGCTTCAGGTTCAACAGCTTCTGGCTTCACATGTGTGAGAGAGAGACCCTTTTCTGCGCATTAGAGAGAGACAAATGTGATGAGATGAGTGAGTCCAAATGAGGAAAATTCCTCCTATATTTATACACAACATTGGTGTTTGAATAGATGCGACTGTTGGGCTTTTAAGCCTACATGAGTTGTAGGTCGGCTTGATAATAATTCCATAATCAAAATAAATTCATATTTCCATGAATACTTATCGAAATTGGATGATGTTTATATCAATCCTACACCTCTCGACGAGGGGAATCTAATAAAAATATTATCAGCCATGAATAAGATGACCAACATGAAGTTTTTCCCTAGTTTCCAATTTTAACAGCCAACCAGCGTATGCATCTGCAAATATTAATTCATAATTTTGCAACTATTCCAAACTTCAGTTATACCCAGATCATAACATTTACAAAACAACACATGTGTCAGTATTTAGATCTAGACTATACATGATCAAACCACATAATGATAATTCATTTCAAGCCTTAAGATCCTGATCCATATTTAGATCTTATCCCTCATAAACTTCCAAGGTTCATCCTTGGTTCAGACCAAGTAAAACACCATAAGCCGATAACCTGCATACTAGATCTCACACTTCATCAGATATTCAATTATTTGCACACTTTGGCCTAATGATTGTCTCCTCCTTATATAGTTTTAGGCCTTTCTCAATACCATGGATCAAAACCACTTAGGACCAATACCTTGGACCAAATACCTAGGGTCAATACCTCGGACTAAATACCTTGGACCAATACCATGGATCAAAATACTTTGGACCAAATACCTCGAACCAAAAACTTAACTTTCCAACATATACGCGCCTTTCCTTCTGTGAAAGTGTGTGTGTACGTATATGCTACTTGTGTTCAGTGAACCTGTGGTATATGTAGCTTGGTCAAGGTGAACCTGCATATACCTCTCTTTCTTCATTCTATGTAGTCTGATCTATAACTTTTTGTTTTTGACATGCTACACCATGATCTTTCATCTGAGTGAGTTGCCAACAAGGACAACACCTATATCATAATGCCAACATAGCCTTGGGTTGGAGAACTAGGAAATCTGCAAGGTACTCCGAGGAATCAATGGAGACCATCACATCCTCCACAATTCCCTCAGGGGTGACTGTGGAATGGTCTGCAAGTTGTAGCACTGTTGTGGTCTTCCTTAATGACCCTTGGAGGTTAAGCTTGAGCATGGTGTCCTTTTTCATCCCATTAATGGCAGCCCCAAGATCAATCAGAGTGTGTGGGACAATGGTGCCATTGATGTGGACATCAAATATTGGGCTTCCAGAGTCTAAGTATTTTGGGCATATTGCCTACCCCAACACCAAGTTAGATAATGGCACAATGACATTAATGGTAGGGTAATCCCTTTTTCTTCTTCTTGGATGCTTAAAACACTTCTCCTTAATCAATTTATTGTAAATAGGCACATCTTTGATTGCCTGGAGAAGGGGGATCTTTACACATAGATTCTTCAATTCTCCCAGGAGTTTAGTTTCTTCTGGGATAGGCTAGTGTGGTTGTGCTAATATTTTAGGAAATGATGGATTTAGTTTAAGGTTGCTTTCCTCTCTTTTTCTCTCAACCTCCTTATGTGGAGAGGGAGGTTTTTTATCTGGGAGAATTCACCCAGATCTCATGTTGATCTCCTGAATTTCAATAGCATAAGTTGGGTATGATGTCTATCCACCATATGTTTGTTGGGCCTGCCTATTTTTTGGGTTTGGATTTGGCTAGGAAGGCATTTGGGGTTGCCTAGGTGGAGCAGAGTGCAGGAGTTGCGGCTGGGTAAGTGATGGAGGCAATAGACTTAGGACAGTGTTGAATCGGGACCTCCACCCCTGGGGTGGGGTATTCCATTGATGTTGTGGCTGATTGTAAGGTTGAAATGACTGGTTGGGTGGCTGGGAATGATATTGAGATGCATAGGACTGAGGATGGGGTGTAGGCCAGGAAGGATGAGTAGGAGGTCCCCAAGAAGGTGTAGTTGTGGTTTGGTTGGGTCTATAATATGCATGGGATGATCCTTGCATACCCTGTTAGAATGGCCTAGGCCCAAGAGGTCTCCTATGATTAATGTAGCAAAGCTGCTCAATGACCCCTTCAACTCCTTGGTATATAGCTTTGAGTCTAGGCAAGGAAGGGCACTTGTCTGTGGAGTGGTTTTCTTCATAGACTGAGAAAATCTCAATACATTTTAATTGGTATTCATTCCTAGGATGCCTTTTGGTGCACCTAGGACAAAATATGGCCAGGGCTCTATCTGCTTCCTCTTACTTTCTTCTGATATTCATGGTATCCAATTGTAAGGCAAGGGTTTGCAGCATCTCATTTTTGAATTCCTCCAGCATATTTCCAATTTCATCCTTGATGGATGAGTTGGAGTATGATGTACTGGCCATAGGTTGACTACTTCTACCCTTATTTCTGGCTACCCTATAATGGTTTCTAAAGACAGTCTTGATGTCCTCATAGGGTAGTTGGTAGATATCTCCTCTTGATAACATATGTAAGGTGTCTAGGATATCCTTCCTCACTCCTCTAAGCAAGACCAGCTTCAGTGACTCAAGGTCAAGTGTGCACTTGGCTGTTTTGTAACTGAGCTGGAATCTCTCTTCGTAGTCTTCTAGGGATTCATCATGGCCTATGGTCATCTTGAAAAATTCATCTTTAGTGTCCTTTGACCTACAGTAATCCCTATATTTGTTGTTAAAGGCCTGTTGCATCTGAGCCCAAGTTGTTATGCTATCTCCAGGTAAACCCATGAACCAGTGCAATGCTACCCCCTTGAGGGTAGATGGAAAGAGTTTCAACTTCTGCTCATCATCTGTGTAGTCATAGGTTCGGTAGAAAATAGAAAACTCAAATAGGAAAGGGTCAGGGTCCTCTGTGGTCAAGCCATGGAAATGAGGTAGACCAAAGGGGATTATGTTCTTCATTTTAGTGTCCCCATTAGTTTCCCTAATGAAAAAGGCACTCCCAATTCTCCCTCTATCTCCTCTATCATTTAAATGTTCAACCATTGGTTCAGTAGGAATGGGTTCTTCCTCTTCTTCTTCTTCCCCTATAGGTTCCTCAAAAATTTAAGGTTGCTCACCTAAAGGGGCTTCCAATTCACCTTCAGTGAAGAAGAAAGAAGGTTGACTGTTGGATGAGGTGGGGGTGTTTGGCAAGAATTTTCCCGAAGTATCCCTAATCATAAGAGGCATGAAAGGAAATGTTTTTGTGTTTTTGTGAGATTTTCCTTTAAAGCTGGAAAGTGCTCTGTAGAAAGGGAATTGCTGATTAAATGAAATACAACTAGCAAAATGGAAACTACTTGCAGAATGAAATTGTTGAATTGAATGAAAACCACTAACAAAAGGAAACTACTTTGCTAAATTGAAACCATTGAATGAAAGGCTACTGACAGAAAGAGAACTACGTACTGAATTGAAATTTTATTTGCAGGGAAGGAAACTAGATTAACTTGCAGAATGGAAAGGAAAGCAGATAAATGACAAAATGAAAGAAAGAAACTAGATTACTTTTGCATAAATGAACTAATGGAAGAAAGTTGGAAACTATAAAATAGAAGAGTAGTAAACACTACTACTCCGACACCTCCCTGATAATAGCGCCAAAAAGTGATGAGCCTAGGTATTGCAGCAAGAATGCTACAACTCCCAAGGCTACTAGCTTTACTTATCAACTCAGGGTTCGTACAAACTTGGAGGTGATTGTTGTTAAAAATAATATTGAGAGGGGGGGTGAATTAGTATTATCAGAATAATTATTCTTTTTCAAAACAACTAATATACGCTACTTCAATTTAATAAACCTGCGTATGTACGTGACTATGCAGAAGGAAACCTGCGTATACAGAGCATGCTTTTACTTTACTTAATCTTTCTGATGATGATTGTTAGTCAGTGATGCAGAATCAAATAACAGTATCCAGAGACAGTAAAATAGAGCAGAAAGAAAATCAGACATAAGAACACAAGATATAAGGTGGAAACCCAATGTGGGTGAAAACCACCTGCTGCAATTCGTCTCTATCTTTCTTTAAATTAGAAACTTTTGTTTACAAAGTACTGGTGCAGTCCTTTACCAGTACGCAGGCTGCAACCTGCAGAGAGCTACAACTCTCTCTCGTTTTCCACCTTTCCTGGAAGGGAGCTACAAACCCCTTAGCTCTTGTACTAGCCAAGATACTAGTACGTAGGTGCTGGCCTACAGAAGGCTACAACCTTCTCTTTCTTCCAGGGACCACTTTTCATCAATTTTCAAACTGGATCCATGAACATCAAACAATCATCAAGAATGAACTAATCTCCCTTTTCACCAACTAGATCTGAAACAAGTAGATACTTCTCTGACAGCTGTACACAAAACACTGTACCAGAAACCACACAGCAAAACCCAGAACACAGCAGCAATAAGCAGAAACAGCTAGATCACAGCTTAAAGCATATATGCAATTTCAACAGTCTGCAACTTGTGTGCATACGCAACTTCGTATGGAACAACCTGCATATACGCAACTCTACTTCCCCTAAACTGCGTGTATACGCGCCTTCGCTTTACTGAACCTGCGTACAGATCTATAAAGGACAACACACTCTTCCAGATATTCAATCGCTAATTATCAGACTTATAGATCAGACAAGCGCCACATCAAGAAGATCAAAATCATATAGAGATACTACCATTTAGGCTTAAAGATTATGACCCATGAATAGACCTTATCCTTCCTTTTGCGCTAAGGTTCCTCCTTCCTTCAGATCTAGATCTGCGTCACCATCCAATATACCAGCTCTAGCACTTTATCAGATCTTCAATAATAATTCAGATGGTGATTTGACACAAGATCTCCTTCCTCTTTTATAGGCTTAGGCCTTCCCCAATACCATGGTCCAAAACCATAACATTTCAATACCATGAACCCAAACTAGGGATCGACACATTTGACGAGACGCCATGGTCCAAAACATAGGTTCAAGTTCCAAGATCTAACTGCCATGGACCAAAAGAATGATCACCAACATATACGCTCTTTTGTAATGTATAACCCGCGTATATACGCGTCTTCGTCTAGATGAACCTGCGTATATGTCTTTTTCTACTTTCTGAGTGCCTGAACTGAGATCTGTTACTAAAGAAGGTTGCCATCAAGGACAACACCTGTGCCATAGCTCCAAACCTGTGCCATAATGCCAACAGATACCCCGGTGGAGGATTCTACTTCAGAACCCAGAGAAACTAGGTGCGGAGCAAGGAGCGGAGCAACATCTGATAAGATTTTAAGGAAGCCTCCCTTGACTTTCCGATTCTGGCGCCCAGGCCCAAGGAATTATTAAAGTAAGCGAGCTTCATGAGATAGAAAAGGCTTATGCACCAACATCCAACGGGGTGGACCTTACGACGAATTCGAGTATCAAAAAGTTGAAATGCATCACAACTAAGGAGGAACCTAAACCTCAAGGTTTTTAGTATTGACCGGAGAACAAACAGCATATGTGATCAGGTTTTTGATATCAACCGGAACCACTTCACTTCTTGGGCAACTCACCTAATCTTCAGTTGAATATGCCAGAGGAACCTTCTCTTCTTCAACTTATCATGTGCCTACTTTAGCTATGTCAGTTAGACAAGTTGGACCAACTGGTGTGGGATCTTCAGAACCGCGCCTTCTTTAATTGAATCCGGCCGGGAGTAAGACGATATCAGCTAAAAGTAAACTGTCCTATGCTATGGGCTACTCAAAAATCCATCCCAACAATCCCCTCCTTCCACCCATCCATTCAACCTATCCATCCGTCCATCCAGCCATGCCATCCATGTTCTAATCAGTTCAGGATGTGTCTAATCAATCCAACAGTTCTTCCACTCTATATGCTAAAGTCAACCCTATGTTATTGGCTACTATCCTATCCTGCAGAAGCATGGTGGGCTACGAAAGTTCTCCCTCTTGGCTAATGGCCCATGCATCCCATCTATCCAGTCCATCCGTTCAATCCGTGTTTCGTTCTGGTTGTAATCAATCAATAAATCTATCCATCCGGCAGTTCCGAGGATATCAGCTTCAGTTCCCAGGATCTCCCCTCCCATCCATCCCATAAACTAAAGGTTCCGGCAGTTCTTACATGATCTAAGCTAAAGGTAAAGCCATCCTTCCCTCCTCGGTACCATAATCCTTTCCTTGCAGAAGCATGCAACTAAAAGTCCTTCCTGGGCTATTCTACCCCATCCAATCCGGTACTTCTAATCTAAGGTAATGGGTTGGGCATAATTCCATGTCCTAGGATGAATAAGTAAATAAAGTCCAAGGGTAAGGAACGAAGTAGCTTGTCCGCATCGGGCAAGGATGCGGAAGCATGACTCGACTGATAAAGAGAGGGTGCGTAAGCATGGCTCGACTGTTAAGGAGAGGATGCGGAGCACGCTCGACCAACGGGAGAGGATGCCCCTGGTAGGGCTCGACTAAAAGGCCGCCATCGCCCCTACTACTTTATAGGGGTCGCTCACTCATTCATATGCCCACCACCCAATAAGCATCAAGGAAAGCACGCTCGACTGTCAAGGAGAGGGTTTGAACGCTTGACCAGCCTCTCACCAAATAAGCAACCCAAATGAAGGTTCGGAGGGCTTACGCTTCTGAGGGCAAGGAAGTAGAATATTTTGTTGAGAGTATCATAGAATTCCTAGAGTATGAAAGGGAGAATAATGGAGTATAAGATGCTTACTTGATATTGATACCATAAGTAATCTATATAAGAAAAGTATAAGTCTAGTATAAGATGGGAAGCAGCACCACTCCAACAAGGGTGATCGAGGTTCCTATGCCTATGTTTTTTTGAAGGAGTAGCATGACCAGATGGAGATGGAGATGCCACGTCCTACTATTGGGTATGAGGAGTCAGAGTATAGTAAGCATTCTATCCTGGAGATAAGGAGTAAGCTAGTAGTATCCCACTTGTAGTATCTAGCTGTACAAGATATGAGTGAGTATAAGTATTACAATGTCCTGCTGTGTTGAAGGTATCTAATTGAGTGAGTTCCTGTGGATCAGATTTTATGCTGTTATGTACGTGATGTTCTGATTGGTTATTTGACTGTGTAGTATATGTGATGTGTTGGTTCCTGCTGTGTATCTAATGGAGAATGGTTGGGTAGTGAATTGAGAATGCTGGTAAGTAGTTAAAGTCGAGTACAAAGGGTTGAAGTGCTGTCCAAATGATGGTGTAAGTGTCTGCTCCTTTCAAAGCTAGGTACAAGGGGTGGTAGTGGTAAAGCTAAGTACAAAGGGTAGTGGTTTATGATATACTTATGGAGAATATGGTATATGTAAGAAGAGGTTGTTTGCTCCTGGTGTCATGGCTATCCTGGCTAAGCTCTCAAGGCTGGTTTGTGTGGTTTAGGTATCTCAAGCCATGATTTGTATTTCCTTGCGTTTTGTATAGGTGAAAGATGTGCTTAATTATATAAAAGGTTAGTACCAGTGACTAGCATCCATCATTATTAAGAAATTTTAGAATAAAATTTATAAATATAAACTTGTGAGTAAAGACTTGAGAGAAAATTAAATTTAATAGATGATATTTAAAATAATAATAAAGAAGAAACTCTAAGAAAATAATATTTAAAAATATATATATATATATATACACATCAAATTTATTCATAAATTAAATTATATATATGTTTTTTTTTTTTTTTTTTTTTTTTTTTTTTTTTTTTTTTTTTTTTTTTTTTTTTTTTTTTTTTTTTTTTTTTTTTTTTTTATTATAATAAATTAAATATAATATAAATTATTCATAAATTAAATTATATAATTACACCAAAGGTGTTTCTTTTGAATTAATTGGCTGCTTACCATCCTCTACCTTTCTTTTCCACAGTACAGTTGTCACTTTTACTTTGTCTTCTACCATTGATTTTTCAAACAATTGTCAAGGTAGGCTGCCAAAAGTTTTGTCAAACTTCCCTCTACCAGCGTCCTTAACTCATATTTGCTGATTATGTTATTATTAACGTTCATTCCCCATTTCTACCTTTTAACTAAAATCTCCTAATTTTTCTATATGTTGACTAGGCCAAGGACAAAGTCCCCACGATTAACGCAGCATTTACAATCTCGATTCTGCCTGGTATTCTCCCAGGGTTGGGAAACAAATGTCGAATGCCCATATCTGCTCAAGAGAGATTCCAAAGTGATGTACGTTTCAATCTTGAGTTTAAGAAAGTAAATCTCCTTTGCACTGGACAAACCTATAAGCAATTTCAACAATCCAACTATGCCATAAACAATGGAGCTCCACATCATTAAAATGGCAACAAAATCTGGACTCCAGATTCCTCAAAACCTTCCAACATGGTAAGAGATTTCCTCGTTTCCAAGAACTTTGTTCAAGGCATAAATTTTACCCAATGGATGCATCCATCGCCCTTCAAATCCACGAGAAAAATCGGGTAGTCTCAAGGCAGGACAAAAACCTTGAATCACAAGCCCTAAGCAATGAAGAAGGATAATATACTTTGCACTAGTTTAACAACATTGACTAAATCCCATAAAAAAATGGAATCTGGTGGATGATGTAAGGGAAATATGGCTAGCTGCACAACATTTCCTAACTCCCCTAAAGTCATCCTGGCTTCACTACTTGACCCTTCTTGAATTAGTTCACTGCATTGCTTGCAATATTGTTACAAAATTTCTTAAAATCATCGCTCTCATTATAATAGTTGGAAAAATTATGGTTGTCGTAAGGTAAGATGCACAAGTATGCTTGAATGAACCACGAAGTGAGGAAATTAAATCTCCTCTGCGGACAAACCCATAAGCAATTTCAACAATCCAACTGCACCATAGACAATGACCCTTCACATCAGTGGAATGGAAACAAAATATAGACTCCACATCCCTCAAAACCTTCCAAGATGGTAAGAGCTTTCCTTGTTTCCAAGAACTTTGTTCGAGCCATAAATTTTACACAACAGATGCATCCACCACCCTTGAAATCCTCAAGGAAAATCAGGTAGTCTCAAGGGAGGACAAAAACCATGAATCACAAACCCTAAATAATGAAGAAGGAAATATGGATGTTGTAAGGGAAATATGGCAAGCTATAGACCTTCCCTAACTCCCCTAAAGTCATCATGGCTTCACTGCTTGACCTTGTACCTTGTCTTTGTCTTCCTCCTTGGAAGAGGAAGTTTCATGGTGGTCGACTGAGACATTACCATTTGTAGTGGTTGGATTCTCCTGAAAATTTAGTCCTCTAAGTCCTAGCAAGTGATGAAATGTGGGAATGACAAGACTACCCTACTGAGAAACTCTTTTGTTTGCCAAAGTCCTGCGAATTCTGCTCTTCACTCAAACTTTTGTAGTATATCAATTTCTGGAAATTACTTAGATATATCAGTTTATGGAAATCTTGATTTTACTATTATAAAATACATACTTACAAATTTGTTGTATAAGTCATCCAATATCAATATCAGTCTCTCAAATCTTGATTATCAATATCAGTTTTGACATCAGGAAATCCTGATTTTACTTATATAAAATACAAAACCACAAACTTGTTGGTTGCCTCAATCAATCGATATCAGCATTGGTTTTTAGATGTCTCAATAAATATCATCATCCACTTTCCATTTTGTAGGTTTCTCTTTGCCGACCTCCCATCCATTCAACGAATGAATATATAAAGGAAAACAGTTTGTCTATCTAAATTTATTGTCCCACTCCATTTGATATAGGGAAAAATAGTTCAGGAATCTTATTCCCAAATTTTCCATTCCTTCGGTGTATCTTTGCACCTTTAGAGACAATTGCTAGTTGAATATATTTTGAATGGTGGTATGATTGTTAACACCTTTCCAATAACACGGGCCTCATTAAATTATTTATTTACATATTAATAAATTATATATTTTAAATATAAAATAAATTTATTATAAAAATGTTTAATTTAATCTAAAGCTGAGCTGAGATGAACTACAACGTTTTATAACAAAGAAGATAATTAACTTAAATGAATCTAAACACTTTTATTTTTATTTTCTAGTAAAAAAAAAAAAAAAATCATCTAATTAAACTAATTGTAAATTCATAAACGTTGGGACAAAATTTTAATAATCTACAACTAACTTCGGAGGGTAAATTTTAATAATTTTCAATTAAATTTGGAGGGTAAAAATATTACGAAGAAGTTAGTTGACGAGTTAATGTCCATAGAAGTAGAGAAATCTGTTATGGAGAAGTCGATTGACTAGACTCCTCTTTAATGGTCTGGCTTTTAATTACCACTCTCAATATCTCTCGAGGAAAGTGTTTTTGGTGTGAAATCATTTTTATTATATATTATTTATTTTTTCAAAGTTAGTTTTTTTTTTTTTTTTTTTTTTTTTTTTTTTTTTTTTTTTTTTTTTTTTTTTTTTTTTTTTTTTTTTTTATGGTGAGGAATAGTTCCTTACCCTATAAATAAGGAAGTGCTACATATTAATTTGATGTTTGGGGATTACATTTTTTTTTAATTATATAGTCTTTTGATCAATTAATTATATGTTAATGAAGAAATTTAAGAAATTTAGTTTGTTCCTTCCTAGTGTAAAACCAACCAAATCTAATATCAAGATATATTTTCACATAAATTTACATGAAAACTATCTAACTTACATTTGACAATACTAATACATTTACTATTTTTTTGGTAAAAGAACCCATGATTGATCATGGGTTTTTCAGAGGGTCTTTTTTCCTTTTTTCTTCTCTACATCAATCCCTTCCCCTTTCGAGGAGTTACTTGGAACAAATGCAGAGGAGACAATAGATGCATTTCTTGATTTCATTTTGAATCCGGAGGGTCTGCCATGTTAGCTGATTCCTTATCACTATCTGAGTGATCTAATTCATGGAAGTGTTTGTGCCGACTCATTGATGAAGTCAAGACCATAGTTGTATCTCGTGCATCTCCATTCGAGGAATGGATTTCCACATCTGCATGACGACATGTCCCTGTGTGTGGTTGAGCTGAGGCTCAGGGACTAGTTTTAGCTGTAGAAGTTTTTTGTTGCTGCATATTTTTTGGCTTGTAAGCTGAAGAACTCTTAGATCCTATTGGAACTTTTGGATCTTGCCATCCTCGTGACTTATTCTTGGCTTTCGAAGAAGGAGAGAGCCCTTGAGAAGAGGGGCATAAATTCTAGAAATGACTAGGTTGTTGACAAATCCTATGTAGAAGGTTGTATTTTTGTACTGCATTGAATACGAAAAGATAAATCTGTTCCAATCGAGGAGGATTTTGTTTGGAAACTCTATGCCAAGATTTATTTCAACACATAAGAAAATGTCACAATACCCTTCTCAAGCCTTTTTGTTTCTATCTTAATGAAATGGTTGAGTAAATTTCCCATATCAGCTAAGATGTTCAGATGTAGCAGATGAAGGGGCATATTTGGGGGTCTTACCCAAACTGGAGCGATTGTAGTTGACATAAAAAGAGGGTTAAAACAAAAAAAAAGATGTTCTAAAAAAAGGCACAACCTGACCCAAAAATCAAGGTCCTTCATAAAAAACATTTTGATAGTCCCAAAGATCTTTAAACTACACCACAAAGAAACCCTTCAAGCAAAAAATTAGATATGTATTTGGTGACTAGGTCTAATGCACCAATTTCCGAAGCGCAGATGCTAAAGGCCATAACCCATTAAATTGGCAGAAAAATGGCACGTGCTAAATAATCCATGTGAGTATCCTCGAATTAAGGATAATCCACTTTAATAGTTAGGATATTTTCCTCATGATCCACAATGAAGGTTGACCTTGAGATCTATTTGGGAACGAGTGTGCAGGAATTAGCTTGAGGCTATCCTCGAAGGATTTTGACTAAGGGCCAGAGGGCGTACCCCAACCTTTGCCTCCACCATTGAATTTACTAAAAATATTGAAGTGTCTTTGGCTATGTCGTAATCTTTGAGCAAATTCATTTCCTAAAGTTGCCTACCTCTATGTAGAAGCCGCATAAAAATGGAGGGAATTCCTGTATGATCTTGAATTTTGGCAAGGAGCGTAGAGACAAGATCAACAATTTTCATCTACATAGAGAAAGTGCCCCCCTAAAAGAGGTTTCACGAAGACAAAAAAGTGTAGAAATTCTGACTGTAGATTAAACTGATTATGCAATGTACTAAAGCAAAATACTTAATCTACTTCTACAATCAAACTTGTGGAAGTTTAATCGATTTTGAGCAAGACCAACCAGAACACATATAACAGAGAAGAAAAACAATCACACACGAAACACAGAAAAATACTCTGGGGGAAGTCTCAGCTAAAAAACCCCGCTATCTGTATTATCATACAAGTGGAAATATCTTAGGATTACAAAAAGCTTTAGCTCTCAAGCTATCCATCTCTCAATACAATCCCTCACTACTGCTCATAGATAGAATAGACAACACATATGCCTTCCTTTAGTCCTCCAAGCCTCCTATTTCCTTGCGTAGCTTCTCTTGGGTCCTCTAGCTGCTACCTGTGTGATTCTCACCTCACGCACTACTCTGACCTATGTAGTAATTGTGCAATCCTGAAGGAATGAATTCCTTCTGCATGGATGAGTTTCCTTTATAGGAAAATTCCTCCAACTGATAGTACATTGTCCTTGCCTTTAATCTCAACTAGGTCTCTGTCTGAACTGACATGCATGAGTTATTTATGAGAGAATATTCAGTTATCTGGAGAACACTAGTTGCATACATGCATGCATTAACTGATTGAACTCACAATTAGTTCCTAAAATTGTTTGGAACTAATTTAACTGGACTTAACTCAGTTAACTGAGCTAACTAATTACAACTCAAGTACAACTCATCCTTATCTCCTTAATTAAGGGATAACTTCCTCAATCAAATGGATAACTGTTGCATGACTTCACAAACACTTCATGTTTTAATTTTCACCAACTAATTAACTCAAGGTGAATTAATTAATTATTTTTCAAACAGCTAGTGAAACTGAATTCGAATTTTAATTCAAGGACAAATTAAATTTGGAATATATCCCGAAATGCTATTTATAACAATGCTAATTTTAGCATTTCTATTTTTTGTTATTTTCAACAGAGTTGGAGTATATCCTGAAATGCTATTTATAGCAATGTTATTTTTAGCATTTCTATTTTTATCATTTCTTTTTGTTATTTTCAACACTCCCTCTCAACAAGAAAGGAATTCAACTCGATCTCGATCCTGAACCTTTGGAATGTTCTGCATGCAACACTTCTCTCAAGTGTTGTTGCTCTAGCAACTCTAGAAACAAAAAAAAATATCCAACCTGAATCAGAATGATGCCTCTACCATCAAAGTCTCTGACTGTTATTTCCTCTGTCGACTGAAAACTATACACCTCTGTGATGTTCAGTATCTGATTGCTCTAGCCTCTATCACTTTGATCTTTGACTGCATCAATCACACTGATTCCTCCTACTGCATCCGTGCTGTTGTTGGTCCTATCTCCAAGCACTGCATCTGCACTACACCTCCTCTCATCATGTTGCATCGTGATGCCCAATGTTGCACTGCAATTCAGTTACTGAGAAGTAAGTAGCTGATCTCCCAACTGACCTCCTTGTTGGGCTAGAAACACCCTCTAATGTTGAAGCTCCCTATGCCGCTCCATTCGCATCTGTCTCTACTCACTCAGCCAGTCCTACTACTCCTCGTCAGGGCTCCCGTAGCAAGGTCTAATCAAAGAGGTTGGATACCTCAAGGATACTACCCCTATTTCAGCCTTCTTGGGACTATCTCTTCACATCGCCCCACCTCACACCTGGAGGTATGGCTGCATGTGATCCCTTTGCCCACTTGGCTCTAAATTTCCCCCTACTGGAGGTATCTGCATGAGTGGATGCCTCCACTCAATCTCCTCTCAGCTTCTTCAGTTGTGGCTGCTCCACAACCTCCTGAAGTTGCTTCACCAATTATGGCTCCTCCATGATTGTCCGAGACTTCTTTTGAGGCTGCATGTTGGGAGGTAATTTACTCTCCCTCTCAACCAACAAGTCTCTAACAGTTTCCTTGCTCCTCAAGGCCTTGCATGCATCTTGAACCTTAAGAGCATACAGGTTCTGTATCCGTGAACCGATCTGTTTCACCTGACCCATGGTGATGTGTCTAAGGAAAACCTTTCCCTTACTGAAGACAACATCGTAGCCTTTGTCCTCCACCATTGCGATTGATACCAAGTTTTTCTTCAATCTAGACACATACTTCACATCTGTCAAAGTAATAAGAGCTCCATGCTCCCTCTAAAAAGCAACCGTGTCTACTCTTGAAACACTATACTTTTCATCATTACCCATCTCTATGCGCATCTGGAGGTCCTTCTCCTCTAAGGTACTAAATAAACTCTTATTGTCGGTTATGTGGAATGAGGCTCCATTTTCAAGAAACCAACCACAACCCATCATCGATGAAACCATGCATGCGATGAGGGTAAAATCCAATTCAAACTAAGAGGCCAATGCCTCACCTTCAGATCCTTCGAAGGATCCCTTCTTAGACTTCTTCAATGGACAATTAGTTGCATAATGGCCCACCTCATGACAATTAAAGCATCTCACTTTAGATTTGTCAATCTTCTTCCCTCCATGAGAAGAACTCGATTTGGGATGAGAATCCTTCTCCTTCCCTTTCCTTGCCTTACTCGCTAAGGCTAGATTTTCTTCATCCTCCTTGGATGAAGAACCATCTCTGGTGCTTCTCTTGATCTCCTCCTACACCAGATCTGACCACAGTCATTCCCAATCTGGGAGTTTCTCTCTTCCATTCAGTAAGTCCTGGTAGTTATGCTAGCTCTTAGGAAGACTGAGGAGAGCAAGACTCACCATATCATCATCAGCTGTCATGATTCCTACACTTCCAAGCTCATCTCTAAGGTGGTGAGCTTGTTCATATACGTAGAGATTGTGTCGCCCTTTTCACACTTGATTTTCCGAAGCTTGTCCTTCAATGCCAGCTTCCTCTAGTTGATGTTGTTCTGATATAGATCCTTCAATGTCTTCCACGTTGAAAACGGAGTCTCCTTCCCATGGAGACTCGAGACAATATGGTCTCGAACTCCCTCCAGAAGAATCCTCCTCGCTCTCGCCACACATTTCTTCCATTTTGCCAATTCTTGGGCATTAGCTGTTGTTGGCTTGGGGACTTCTTGATCAATGAAGTCCTTCAAACCATTATCCTCTAATACCGCTTCCATGCGATCCTTCCATGCTATGTAATTCGAGTTGCCATCCAGGGCATACTCGAGTCTCAAGCCATTGAACGCCATTGGTGAACTTTGAGATATGATAAGAAATCGATTTTGTACCTACAATCAAGAACTTCAAACTTCGAACTTCTCCCTTCTTTGTATATTGTTCTCCCCTTTGCTGACCTTTGCTCTGATACCATGTAGAAATTCTGATTAAAGATTAAACTGATTATGCAATGTACTAAAGAAAAATACGTAATCTACTTCTACAATCAAACTTGCAGAAGCTTAATCGATTTTGAGCAAGATCAACCAGAACACATATAACAGAGAAGAAGAAACAACCACACATGAAACACAGAAAAAAAACTATGGGGAAAGCCTCAACTGAAAAACCCCGCTATCTGTATTATCATACAAGTGGAAATATATCAAGATTACACAAAGCTTTAGCTCTCAAGCTATCCAGCTCTCAGTACAATCCCTCACTACTTCTAATAGACAACACACATGCCTTCCTTCCATCCTCCAAGCCTCTTATTTCCTTGTGCAGTTTCTCCTGGGTCCTCCAGTTGCCACCTGTGTGATTCTCACCTCACACACTGCTCTGACCTCTGCAGTAACTGCGCAATCCTGAAGGGATGAATTCCTTCTGCATGGATGAGTTTCCTTTATAGGAAAATTCCTCCAACTGATATTACACTATCCCTGCCTGTAATCTCAATTGGGTCTCTGTCTGAACTGACATGCATGAGTTACTTATTAAATAATATTCAGTTATCTGGAGAACACTAGTTGCATGCATGCATACATTAACTGACTGAACTCACAATTAGTTCCTCAAACTGTTTGGAACTAATTTAACTATACTTAACTCAGTTAACTGAGCTAACTAATTACAACTCAAATACAACTCATCCTTATCTCCTTAATTAAGGGATAACTTCCTCAATCAAAGGGATAACTATTGCATGACTTCACAAAGACTTCATGTTTGAATTTTCACCAACTAATTAACTCAAGATGAATTAATTAATTATTTTTCAAACATCTAGTGAAACTAAATTCAAATTTTAATTCAAGGACAAATTAAAATTGGTATATATCTCGAAATGCTATTTATAGCAATGCTAATTTTAGCATTTCTATTTTTTGCTATTTTCAACAGAGCTGGAGTATATCCTGAAATTCTATTTATAGCAATGTTATTTTTAGCATTTCTATTTGTATCATTTCTTGTTGCTATTTTCAACAAAAGGTTCAAAAGATATGAAGTAATAGCATTAGATTGGATGCAAGAAGAACCCTGTTGCAAAAAAATTACTCTCTCTTTTATTGGATATGCATAATAAGTAGCAAGATGAGGGGCTTTCCCGCAAGTGGCATAGTCTTGAACCAAAAAATCTGTCTTGATCCAAATCAACATGCCCAGGAAGGTTGCAATTTGAACTTTGGAGAATTGATGGTTAATGGTCAATTATGACCATCCTCCATCCCTTGGTGGATTAAGCACCTGTATAGATCCATCTTAACCATGGAGCTCCCAAGCACTGAGAGGGATCAATTCTCTGTTTATGCATACCTCTTTTGGAGTGCAAAACTTGAAGAAAAAAAAAATTGTAACTCGAGATTTAATCCCTCTTTAAAATGGATCTATATATACATATAACATATGTAATTCTTCATTTCTTAAACTACATTTTTGAATGCATAAATAGATAAAATGCCTTGAAAGTCCACTTGGTGTTTGGGTTGTGTAGAGTACACCACTTAAATTTGCAATTCCAACAATTTTCTTTTTTATATATTTTAGATGAAAAATATATTTTTAGTTATATATATATGAATTGAAATATTTTATTTATGGACTACATTGTTCATATTAAATGTTTTTTTGGTTATTAATATATTTTAAATAACATATCAATATTACTTAATTTTACATAGTAAAATATTTAATATAATTCACATTGAATATTATTATCATTATTATTATTTAAATGTTACATATCAAAACTTGAAAAATTTTCACTTCAAAATATTTAATCCAATTACACTTTTCTCTCTTTTATATTAAAACATTTGTAATAGACAATTTTATTTTTATTTTTTATTTATCCAAGGGTCAATGTGAACTATTTTTACCATATCTCTTCCATACTGGATTATAATATTAATAACAAACAAGTGAGCACAATGAGAATGACATTATTGATGTGTTCTAATGATTTTAGTTAAAACTAAAATGAATCAAATATGTTTTAATAATTTCTATTTTTATTACAAGCGACATTGGGACACATGTCAACTCCCAGTTGAGCATGAACATAATTACACATCACCATACTATTGGGCTGTGGAATGAGCTTCTCCGTGTAATAATAAAAGCAACCACAATGAGAGCATGATTATTGATTTTTGTAATGAATTTAATTAAAACTAACTAAATAGAAAGAAATAAATAAATAAATTATTTTAATGTCCACGAGGCTAAAGATAGTTTATGAGACAGGTTGCTTCTTCATCTGCTTGATGTATATTCTCGATGTATATTCATTTATGTTCTTATTAGTGCTGACATTGTTTTTTTTATTTATTTAGAGTATATATTATTTTTATTTCAAAAGGGAAACATGTCAACTCAAGGTTGAGCACTAACGGAAATCACACATCACCCTCATATTAGGTTGTATCCTATGTTCAAGTATCAATCCTATAGCTCTAATGTGAAGCGTCTAAACTTGAGTGATTGTCTAATTTTGGGGTTCTATTGGAAGATATTCACCTCCAAAGACCTATACATGCTTAGTATTAGTTGTATTTTTCTTTGGAGGATAATTTTGTTTTAGGAGTTTGTACATGATACTTAAGATGGAAGAAAATCATAATGTAACTTCCTATATACTTGTGATTAGGGCACAAATTCTGCAATTAACACAAATATTCTCATTATTCTAAAAAATAAAAAGTCTATTAATATAAGGTGGAGGATTCATTTTAGTGAGTATGATTATATTGGTTAATTTTAATTATTGTGAATTTATTAATTTTTTGTGCTAATTTTATAATTTTAATTATAATAAATTTATTAATTATTTTGGTTCATTATATAATTTTTAATTTAAATTAAGTAACAATTTATTAATTAAAGGTGGCTTTATCTCGAAGGAGATAAATAAACATGCGTTTCTTTGCGCCTGTAGCATGTCCTAAAACTACTTTTGCTTTGCTAAGAGCTCATCTTCCTTAGACTTAAGGAAACATGTTAACTACCTAAGAACCAAAGGTGTATGGAAGGAGTGAAAGCTTGCCCCCTTATGGACCACCGATGGATAATTCCAAGTGGCGTGGTTTTCCCTGAGTAACAGTGATGAGTCAACCTGTGAATAACAACCAATGATAACTCTCCTCACTATTGGTTTGGCAAGTGAGATATGATAGGCTTTCCCACTGTATAAAAAAATGTGTGTTTCTTATTTTGTACAAATAAAAAAAATCATTAAATGTGTGTTGATTAGATGTAATTTAAATGTAAAGAAAATCATTTTTCTATTTTTTTTTTGTAAATCAATTTGTCTTACCTTAGAACATCAAATTACATCATTATTTTCATAAGCACCCTACAAATAGATACATTTTCTTCCTTCCTAGATTCAAATCCCATGATTGTTCTTGGGTTTTTCCTTCTTTTCTTTTCTCTTTAGGATGCCTATACATCCCAAGGGGTTGTTTGGAACAAATTTATATGATACAATGACGACATTTCCTTAAGATGCTTCCGTTGTTGAATGCTCTGGCATATTTTCTATTTCCTTGTCACTATATGAGTGATCTAATTCATGGGTACGTTTGTGCCCACTTATTGATGTTGCCAAAATTATGGATGAGTCTCTTTCCATATTGCTCGAAGGATGAGCTTCCTTTGTTGAGGGTTGAGATGGCTCAACATGAGGTTGATCTGATTTTGAAGGTGCATATTTGTTACTAGGTGATTTTTGTTTCAATGAGTTATCCTACTCGTCAACCGTGGTGATCTTGGATCCTTTAGTTCCTTGTGGATATTGCCATCCACGATTCTTTTTCTTAGCATCCAGGAACAAATAAGGTCCTTGTGAATAGGGGCAGGCATTCTGAAGGTGACGAGGATGCTAACAAGTCCTATAGCAAAAAGCAATGTATACATAATCCACTAGTTGTGAATAAATCATACCTCTCCATTTGAGAAGGATTTTGTCTTGAAATCCTTTACTGAGGTCCACTTCAACACATATGCAAACAAATGTGGCGATTCCTTTTGCAATCCTATTAGAGTCAATTTTGATGAAGTGACCTATGAAGCTTCCCATATCTTTTAAGATATCTGGGTGCGTCAAATGCATGGGAAGATTGGGGAGCCTTACCCATACTAGAGTTGCTAGAGTCGACATAGAGAGAGGAATAAAATATGGAAACCAAGTCTGAAAGGAGAGGTTGGATTGACCCCAAAACTAGGGTACCCATCAAAAACCTTCTGCAAGTCTTCTAAATTTTTGAAAAGCACAAGAAAAAATCATTTTGAGCAAAAATGCATCGTAGTATTCTCAAACCAATTATGGTGTACCCACTTATGTAGAGCAGATGTTGTAGGCCAAAAACCATTGAAATGACAAACTATCACTTGTCATTCATAATATGAGCTATGACTCTAATTATAACGTTTTCCACTTCAAGAAAAGGGGTTTTTGCACCCTACTCTACCAAATGCTAGTCCAACGAGATCTTGAGGTTTTGAGGTGGATGTCTTGGTTTTAGAACATCTTTAAAGGATTTGGCTTGGGATGAGGAGAACGCACCCCAACCTTTGACTCCACTTCTCACTCTTGGTACCATATAAATCGTGGCATCCTTGACTATGCCATACTATGTAGGAGCTGAAAATTGTCATATGAGATTCTCCTTGATTCCTATATCCTAGTTGCGAGTGAAGAAATGAGATCTATAGTTTTTACATAAAAAAAAGGGAACCTCCTGAAATCAAATTAACAAAGATTATAAGATTCACCAGATCTATGGTAAACCCCTCATCCTATGAGAAAAAAGATCCCAACAAAATGAGGGGCCTTGAAATATGAGATAGCCTCAAACCCAAGCCCAGTGAAGGGTCTCCAACTCTTTTGATGCAAACATTGAAGCACATTTGCTCGTGACCTAAGAGTGTCACGAGGGTTCCACCAACCCTCCTATAGTTGTTGAGTTTATCGGATGAAAAGGCAACTCAAAAATTGCAACCTTGGCCCCAAAGTTGGCCACACTGCGCACAGATCTATCCCCACTGCTTCCAAAAACCATTACAAACAAATCAAAATTAACATGCATTACTCTTCCATGCCATCCCTCGTCCAACCTACAACAAGAATAACAGATGTGAGATCCCCTATATCACGATGAAAAACTCTAACGACCGCTATTTCTGAATGAAGTAGACCCCATTGAATATTGTGGAATCCATGACCGCGATTTCGACTTTAGAGAGACGATACACCAGAAAGTTGAAGGCCTAAAATTTGAGCAGGGAAATGAGCATAGGGATTTCTAGTCCTCGATGTACAAATACTAGGCAGAAGTATAAGAGCCACCGAGTGATCAAAAACCCTATTCCGTAGAAGTTCAAACAATTCTTAGCTCATTGATTGTAATATTATTCTTAAAAATTTAGTATATTATTTAGAGAAAATAAATTTAAATATAAAATATAATTATTTTCTATTCAACTATTTAAATTAAATTATATATACATAAGAAATGGTCATTTTGGGTCATTTATTAAATATTTTTAGGAATCATAATTTTAAGTTGTTTAATTTGTTAAGATTGATTGTTTTAGGCTTTTTGAGGATGTTGAATCTATTTATGCATTCAAACATATATTTTAAACAATAATAGATCACAATTTTGCTCAAAATTATATTATCAAATTTCCTGCAACAAAACCATTTTGTCTATTAATTAAACGACATAAATATAATCTAAATAATTATAATAAGTATGTTTATACAATATATTTAATATGAAATTTCAATATAGCACAACTATTTTTATGTAAAATATATATTTGTTATAATTGTAATATACAAATTTTTCCATAACAAAATAAATAAATATCTTAATATAATAAAGTTTTATGATGGTGATGAATGGCAAATTAAATTATCCACTAAGAGTATTTTATGATGATGATGATGATATTAAACAACCCATAAAACCAATACGGTCTATCAGACCTTAAGAAAAGAAAAATAATCTAACTGCAATTCTTCAAAATCTTATTTTTATAATAATAATAAACACTTTTCCCAAATAATATATTACTATATTGTATTTAATATATATTTAAATATAATAAAATAAAATAAATGAGTAGGAATGATGGATCTGATCCCATCGCGCATAGTATCTGACACAGGTTAGGTTTTGACTGCAATACCCCTCCACTGCGGCCTAGTCTATCTCCCATCAGCTCCCATTTGTCGTACCCTCCGAACATTGTTCCTGTGCCATCCTGTTTCTTGTTCGTGGTCCCATGCATATACCTATCGTTCCCCTATTATTCCCTCCACAGACTTACCTTTCCCTACAATAAGTTCTCTTCAACAGTGACTGATTTTACCAACGGCGGCAGCTGGCGCGAATCTCTCGAAACAATTATGGAGTTGGACCTTGTCGATTACTCTGAAGACCCGATAGAAGATGTCTCCATTTGGTCTACTCCACACCCGAGCACGGAAGGGTTTCTATCCTTTAGTTGTGAACTGTCGGAGGTCATCGCCCCCCTACCCTCGATTTCAGGACCCTCCTGTTCGGTTGTAACCCTACCTGCGAACCCTCCCTCCTGGCCGGCTACCACAACCCCTCCACCATCGTCGTCATCCCTTCAATTTGTGGCTCGTTGTATTGGGTCGGATCTCGCCACCTATTCCTTGGGCTACCCACCTATTCCTCCATCTTCCGGATCTCATTTCCTGTCATCCTCTTCCCCTGGAGATCTCCTGTCTATCGCTCATGATCCCCCTCCTGTGGCACCGTTAACATCTCCCCCCTCCAACAAATTCATAGACATCCCTCCCCTTTTGGATGCCTTCCCCTCTAGGTCTGGTTTAAACGCCTCTAACCCTCAAAACCCTCCTCACAGCGGACCACAGGAGAATACCACTAACGCGGGCCACAGGCCAGGCAAAAGATAAAAGTGTGTCAAATCTAGGGCACAAGAAGTCATTGTCCATTTGGGAGAAGACATTCAGTGGGGCAAAGAAATGGACACAGTCGATCGAGTCCAGGTTGGTAGGGTTTGAGGCAGAAATTACTCAGCAGCCCGACTAAAACAATGGACTGCAGAAGTTTGGGGGCAACATCTGGCCGAGCTCCCATTCGTCCAAACATTTGTTTGCGGATGGTTTGCGTTGTGTTTCGTTCGAGCAGAGCACACAAATTGGGTGTTATCATCCTTCTAGCACATTGAACAGGCTCCTGTGCTTCTAAGACGATGGAACCCCCTTTTTGACCCAGAGAGGGAGTAACTCGACGCTGGACCACTTTGGGTCTGCCTTCCAAGCCTGCTGCTTCATTTTTTGCCAGAGGATATATTCAAGTGCATAGGAAACACCCTGGGAACCTACCTGGAGCATGATAAATCCTATCTCTCCACTAGAATTATGGCGTATGCAAGGATTTTGGTCCATTTGGACACCAAAGAGGGGTTACCAAAACAAATCACATTGTGGTGGAGGAATTTCTCGCGAACACAGATCCTCGATAATGAGGGGGTCCCATTTAGGTGTCGACAATGCCACAAGGTTGGTCACCTATTCAGGGACTGGCCCATGAATGGAAAACCGAGGAATGCGGAAAAGGGAAGGACAATCCCCACAAAGGATACTCAGGTACATTCAAATCATGCCACTATTGATGCAAATATGGAACGCTCTGCCCCTAAAGCAATGGTGGTGACCCCGGCCATGGAGAGACCGAAGAAGTGAGGCAAGGCACCATATTGGCCACCCTCTCCTCCTCTGACCAGGGCAAGGGCGGTTGTGGAAGCTACGCTAGCTTTGGGTATGTCCTCTTCTAACCCCTTCTCTCTATTTCATCTGATTGCTTTGTTGGTTCATCGGGGTGTCACCAGGCGTCCGCATTCACATCACCACCTCCCATTACATTGACCTTTTCATTGCAGCCCCCGCCACCCACCTTCTCTTACACTCCCCCATCTTTCCCCGAAGCAACCCCATCCACATCCTCTGACTTCGAACAAGGGTCCCTCTCCCACCGATACCCGCTCTGATACCTATCTCGCTCACTAGCCCCTGACTCCATTGGCGTTGGGTTGGTACCTCCCCACATTCCTCCAAAGCATCCAAAAGGCAGACCCTCCTCCCTCTCCAAAGCAAAGTTGCAAGCAGGGGAGGAGATTTATTCGGGGTGCCAACTCACTATTGATTGGGTTCTTAGAGCACAGAACACCTTGGGCTTGTCTCCCCCATGAAATTCCTCTTATTCAACTACTGAGGGTTAGCTAGCCTCGAGAAAAAACTAGCTATGCGCAAACTTCTAGGGTCTGAACATGTGGATGTCATTTTTTTACAAGAAACCCTGGGCCATGTTGATACAATCTCACACCTCTTAGAATCCATGCTTCCGGGCTGGTCCTTCCAAGCTCTCGATGTTAATGGCTGCTCGGGTGGAATTTCTCTGGGAATTAACACTAGGACCATCAAACTGTGTAATATCTGGGGAGGCAATGGACACATAGGGGTGGACATTTTCTCATCTAAACTGGGCACCAATATCAGACTTGTTAATGTATATGAACCATGTCATCACTGTGAAGCATTTTGGGCACATTTACTGAACTCCAACCTACTGCAATCAGACAACATCATCCTAGGAGGGGACCTAAATTTCTCCTTGGGCTTCTCGGAATCATGGGGTCACCATGCCCAGATTGACCCCCTATCTATTTTTTTTTAGAACATTCTGGAGAATGACAGTCTCATAGACATCCCTTATGCAAAAATTCTAGCTACTTGGAGGAATAGAAGGATTGGAGATGACAGCCTCGCTAGGAGGCTAGATGGCTTTCTTATCAAGGAGTGACTATTAGGTGAAGGATATATCTATAGACAATGGGTCGGATCTGGATGTATATATAATCATTCGCCCATATACCTTGATATAAGGGAAAGGCTAAACAAACCAAAAGCCCCCTTCAAATTCAACACCACATGGCTGAAGGGTGGAACCTATACTCGAATGATATCTGAATACTGGAAGACCCACCCTCCTGCTGCTGGTAGAAATATTACTGAAGGTTTCGTGCATAACCTAAAAGAGCTAAAGAGGCTATCCAAAATCTGGGCACACAACAAGAGAGTACAGGATGACCAAACCTTAAGGGACATTGAATCAGAAATTGTTGCCTTAGAATATGATCATGGGGAGATCTTCTCCCCAATTGAACAGAAGGAAAAGCTCACTGCATTGATATCTCAGAGAGGCAACATCCTAAAAGATCGGGAGGAATCCTGGAGGTTGAGAAGCAGAGGAATAAGGTTGATGGAGGGAGATGATAACACTAAATTTTTCCAAAAATTTGCAAATGGATGGAAAGCTATCAATACCATATGGAAATTGATAGACGAGCCAGAGAACTCAGTGAATACCTTCCAGGAACTAGCCTCCCTCGCAACATACCACTTCAAGCAGATCTATCAGGCACCTCCCAATGCCACACTTGCTGAAGTCATTCGAGTAGCACAACTTTTTCCTCGATTTGTGGATCAGGAGGATGCTATGGCACTAAACAAGGAGGTCATTTTGGGGAAACTTGAGGCTACTTTAAAATGGTTCAAGCGCAACAAAAGCCCTAGACCAGATGGCTGGATGGTGGAGTTCTATATAGCCTTCTTTGACATCCTTGGAGAGGATCTTCTTAAGGTCATTGAGGATTTTCGGTCATGTGGGAGAATGTATGAGGCCATAAACACCACTTTCATCGCCCTCATCCTCAAATCTGATAACCCTACCTCCTTTGATGAATTCCGCCCGATCTCCCTATGTAACTGCATCTACAAAATCTTTGCCAAAATCATTTCCAACCACCTCCGGCCCATCCTTTCCACCCACATATCCACTAAACAATTTGCCTTCCTCCAAGATTGGCAGATTCATGAAGCAGTTGGCACTGCACAAGAAGTGATGCACTTCATTTAGACGAAGAAGATTAAGGGCATGATTCTCAAGGTGGATCTCTCTAAGGCTTTTGACAGGGCAAGTTGGTTATATCTCTGAATGCTCCTAACTCACCTAGGGTTTCCTTATGAGTTTATAAAATAGATCATGAGTTGTATAACAAACATCTCATTTAGTGTCCTTGTTAATGGAGCGACAACACCTTTCTTCCACTCTGAAAGAGGCCTCAGGCAGGGGTTCCCCCTATCCCCATTATTATTTTTGCTGGTCATGGAGGGGCTTAGTAGACTTATCAAACAAGAGCACAACCGGGGAAGAATTAAGAGAATCAGGATCACTGATAGCTACACACTGACTCCTCTACTTTTTGTGGATGATGTGCTGATTTTTCTCAACGGTGGTTTAGGGGACCCAGCTGCTTTACAGCACACCATCACTCTATTCCAAACTGCAATTGGCATGATCATCAATAATACCAAATCCATCATCACTGCTACTGTCTGCTCTCCCCATGAGATACATTATGCACTCCATCGTTTTCCCTTCACCCTGCTACAGCTAAAGGACGGTCTTAGATATCTGGGTTACAGGCTAAAGCCCCTTGGATACAAAATAGTAGATTGGATTTGGTTAATCACCAAAATGGAAAGACGACTCAATATTTGGTACCATAAATACCTCTCTAGGGCAGGAAGGTTGGTACTCATCAAAACTTTCCTTGAGGCCACCTTGGTATACTAGATGTCCCTAGCATGGATACCAAGAGGAATCCTTTCCAGAATACAAAACCTATGCTGCAGATTCCTCTGGAAAGGGAAATAAAAAAGCTAGAAGATTTCTCCTTTGCTCTGGCAGCCAAACTTGGATGGAAATTAATCACATCAAATAGCCTCTCAACTCTGGTGGCATCCTCTAAATACATAGCCCCTCTTAATATGATGGATTGGCTTCGACAGCCACGCTGGAACAAATCAGGGATATCTGTCATCTGGAGAGCAATATTCAGTTCTATATCAATCATCCAAGAAGGCCTCACCTGGAGAATTCAAGCAGGATCTTCTGTGCGCATCGGATTAGACCTGTGGATTGGGTGTGGAAATGCCCATAGGCTACCTGACGAGCTCTTGAACCACCTCGCCTATATAGGTACCACTCATATCAGTCATATAGCAGACCTAGAACACTCCACCATTTTGTCACAGACCTGGAAATCTGCCCGAAGCCTGCATATCCCTCCTCAATGGTATCAACATTGGATAGATTATCTAGTAGCGCTATCTGAATCACATATCAGAATTGTTGAAGGGGAGGATGAAATCATATGGACAATTGCAAAAAATGGACGTTATTTCCCTAAAGAAGGGTACCTTTGTCTAGCTTCTGCACACAGACCACATACCATTGATCAATGGTGGAAAAGTATGTGGAAATTAAAAGCGCCCCCCAGAACCAGATTACTCATGTGGTCCATTAAAAAAAAAAGGCCCCTACTGGGGACAATCTTATTAAAAGAGCTCAACATGGGCCATTTTGGTGATGTTTATGTAAAGGCAGTTCCGAAAATATAGACCACCTCTTCCTCTCCTTCCCTATCACTACCAAACTCTGGATCTCTCTCCTCTCGTCCATTCCCACCCAGGGCACCTGGTGGGGCCTGACTGTCATCGAAGCATGGACCACATGGTGGACCATTGTTACCCCATCAAAGGCAAAGAACCTTCCCCTCCTCATTTGCTGGGAAATTTGGATTGCTCGTAACTGCTACATTTTCCAGGATATCACTCCACACTGGCCTTCCATCACTGCTCGCCTTCTTGCAGACTATCACATCATTCTAGATGATGAGGATCATCCTCCCCCCAGGGAGATTATTCCTGAAATCATCGATCACACTCAACCATGGGCATACTTTGACGGGTCAGCTTAGGAAGTTGGGTGTGGGGGAGGAGCCATCTTATACCTCTCAGAATCCCATCACTTTCAAATCCAAATGGGTCTAGGTGGGGGTACAATAACTTTGGAGAACTAATTACTGCAAAACAACTCATACAATATGCTTTCGAAAAACAATGCAGAAATTTGCAACTATTTGGGGACTCAAAAATTGTATGGAACTAGATTAATAAGACAAACAATTGTACAACTTACAATCTGAGACCCATACTAGATGAGACTCACAGAATCTCATCTTTATTTGACACATTTGCATGTCGTCATATCTATAGGGAACGAAATGCACTTGCCGATCAGTTATCCAAAGAGGCAACGCACAGGCCTCGTGGCACATGACCAATTCATGAACAGAGGGATGGAGCTTATTACCAGTACTACCATAGACCTTTCATGGACCCAACAGTTTAATCTGGCTCAACAAGAGCCTGGTTTTGGTTTTTTTACTATAAATAATTTTATGTTTTTTTTACATATTATCAGTTTGTATTTAAGATGACAGTCACACATACTCTTTGCGTAGAGTAATATTTTTAGTTAACTATATTATGAACATTATAGAAGGCAGAGCCTCCCTACGTGGAGTGCACTAAACTTTTTTTGTATGTCTCGTCTAAACAGGGATAAAGCCTCGCATATTGCATATGCAAAATTACAATTTTTCCAAAAAAATAAAAAATAAAACAAATATTTACCCATGATAATGAATTAAATTAAAATAAACATTTCATTTATGTATTTAGTAATATAATATATAAAAAAACATATGATATATAAAAGACTTAATAGATAGATGTAAAATCTACTTACCTAATAACAACAGATATGGTCAACCCGGTTGAGAAAATAATTGAACATATGTTCGTATCAATAATAAATGAGGATTTTATATATAATCCGAGTAGATATGTTAAATATAGTATATATATATATATATATATATATATTTATATATTATATTATTTATATATATATATATGTATGTATATGTGGATTGTTAAAATTAAAAAATATATAATTACATGCGTAACCTAAAAATAGATTGAAGATATTTGTAATTCACATATATCAGATATGAATATTTCGTATATTTGTAATAATTTTATTTTTATATTAATATATATATATATATATATATATATATATATTAATATATATATATATTTATATTAACATATATATATATAGTTATAGGCGGTTAGAATGAAAATTAGATATTATAAAAATAATGTTTTTATTTAAGTATTTATATATTAATTAATTACTTACCAAAAGTTTTATAGGTTTTGGTTTTCTTGGTAAGGTGTATTTTAATATTAGTTAATTTTTCTTTTTTTTCACTTCAGTGCAGTAAAATAAAATTTTTATTTATCCATTATTTATATAGAATAAATGTCAATGTCAGTTAATTCTTCATATTTTTCCACTTTAGCTAAGTAAAATATGAAATTTTGTTTATTTATATTTTATATATATGATTATGTATATTTAATGCTTCTTTTTTTTTGTAAATCTCGGTCTTCTATTAAGTCATAAAGTTAAAATTTTCCATGTACATCCTTGAAATCCTGCCAGCCTCACTCTTACGGAATTTATTGGCCTGAAAATAAAGACCTAAAACTGAGATAACATGCATAGGTCCCAAGACAACGAGAGATTAACCAGGGAAAAAAAGCCAAAATACATGCATAACATAGCAAACATCAATAATCATTCCTAGTCAGCTGAATTTACTGGAGCCGGATTGTCTGGGTAAACCCTTGGAGATGGAGGCAATTTATAGCCACAATGCACATGACCCTCCATGTGGCCCAATCATTCATCCAATATTTCTAATTTCTCCAATGTTCAGCGTTGACTACGTCATAGGCTTGCAAACCGGTCACGAAACTGCCACTGAGTATGGTGAAGGCGACTAAGAATTTTCAGGAACTCAACCGAGTCTTCCTAACGAGCTCTGTTAGGCTAATGCACATTTGAAAGAAGAGACTGAATCAACGAATCCAGAATGCCTTGAGGGTGAATTTCCTCTGGCGTATGGGAAGAAGCCTAGGGAGAAGGTGGTGTTGAAGAATCTCGTCACCTCGTAGAGCCTCGGTGAGAGGAGATTCGCCTAGCTTCTTGACTGTCAACACTACACCTACCTCTTTACCGCAGAGGAGGCTTATTGACACAAAAGAACACAACAAAACTGTGAAAGGTCCCTGACACCACACTAAAGCACACAACAATCCCCAGAGACTCACTCTTAATAAAAAGCTAAGGCAAAACACAACCTCCCCGCAACTCCTCAAACCACTAGCCACAGCACACCAACCCTCCACGACAGACAAGACTCAAGGAAACACACGAACCAGGACCAAAACTTTGAGCTAAGGAGCCCAACATCCCATCAAAACCAAAAGGCCAAGAGAGTGGAAACCCATAGGAACAAAGGCCTAGGTCGCTAAATAAACAAGCCCAGGGGACCCAGGATATCAAACTAAATAATCCAACATTCCCAGGAACCCAATTGCATCGCCACAAACAACATCCAGACACACTTACAATCTAAAAAACCACCTTGGGCTTCAGAGTTCCACAAAATCATAACAAAGAAAGTAAAAGAGATTGACGCCCCACCATAACACCCCCATATTTTAAATTTCACATGAATTGCCCATAGAAGAAACCACAAAATGTCGAAATGAACGATAACACCAAAGTTACCTGGCAGAATCCTCATGAAATCTGTGATCTGACCCACAAGCACTAGAGTAATTTTGCAAGAAGTCCCTTCATCCTTCGAGCTGAACAAAGGCATGAGAATAATATCCAATGGCTCTTAGACCGTGCACACCAACCAAGATTCCGACCCTCCCTAAACAGAGCAAAGAACTCCCATTCCAAACTTAGTCCTTACCAAATACACTAAACACAATTACATAGAGAGCAGAGGCCATCCCCATTTTACCTAATAAATACCACCCCTCATGAATGTAGGAGCACCCACACTGTTGCATAGGTGGATATCCATGCCAACTTCATGGATGCAGTATATGCTTATATATGCTTCGAAATGCCCCTCAAAGCACATGAACTTAGAAAGTGTGCACCCCATCGGGGACTCAAATAACTGAAAAATTGTAATAAAATAAGACCACAATTTTTTCACTTATCTCTTTGTAATTGGAAATTATATATATGAATATCTCTATTAAAATAAAATAAAATAAAATATCTTCCATGTACATCTAACCGATGTAAATACTTGTAATAAAATAAAGAGAGATTTTACTTGTCACTTTATTATCGGAAATACCAAACATATAAATATAAATAACACTATAAAATGAAATGAAAGTTTTAAATAGAATGGATGTTTTTGGTTATTATTATCTAAAATATGTAAATATCGATGTTAAAATAATCACTATTAAATATTAAATAATTATTTTTTTTTGTAAGCTGAGTATGTCCTTTTCAATTAACACAAAAATAATATATACAACAGTTTCAGAATGGTCTCACCCCGCCCCGAAGGGAAACCGGGTCTCTTGACCATCCTTCAAAGTCACATTAAACCAAAATGAGAATTTGCCATCATTTCAACCCAGGTTTCCTGATCAGTTTCAGTTTCTAAGACCAAACTATTATCTACATACTTCTTCCTACATGTAAAAACAGCAGAGGATTTCAAGCCTACAGAAAAACAAAAGACGAGGAAATTCCAAAAAAGCAAGAACAAGCCTTTGAACTCTACTTCTCTGGTTCAGCTTGCTGGCCTTTCTCCTTTTTCACCAGCACGCCACTTGCCACGAGCTGCTGCTGCAAGTCCTCCAGTCGTTTTTCTTGCAGGAGCATGGTGATAACTATATCCTTCAGCTCCTTTTTCACATTGGGGAGGGTCTGAACCATTTCTGCCATCTCCCTGGCAACCTGCTCCAAAGCTTTTGCCAAGAGCCGCTTCATGACCCAATATAAATGGAGAGACTGTTTATAGAGGGTCATTTGGCCTCTGGTATGGCCAGGATCAGGCATAATGGCAGCCCAATCTTCCATTTCTTCTTCTGATTGAGCTTGTATAGCCTCCTCCTCCCAATGCTCCATTATTTTCCTAACCTTTGGATTTGAATTCTCCCTGTATTCCTGCTCAGCAATTCTTATTCGATCATTGATAGTTCGTCTGGTCTGCCTGGAATCCTCTCCCGCCGCGGGTTCATTATCCGTCTCCTGGAGAGGGCTGCACTGACGCCCCCTCCGGCTTCTACCCTCCGCCACATCCTTTCATTGACGTCCGCCATGACCCCTTCGGCCTCGGCTCCTTCTTCCTCTGCCACGCAGGCCTCCCCTGCCCCTGCCAACGAAGCAGCCCATTCCATTATCAGTGTCCTCGCTTTCCTCGCCCGTTTGTCATTTCCATCTATTTCTCCAGGCCTCCTCCTCCTGGTCGCCTTGCAGCTCCTCATTTTCCTCTTCCGGAATTTCCACAAACTGAACATGCAATTTCCCCTCAGCAGCCACCTTCCGCTTGCCCTTTAATTCAGCAGGGAGTTTATGAGGTTCCTCTTGCCCCTCGCTCCGTAGCCATCTCCGCCCGCTTCCACTGCCTTCCCCTACCATTATCCTTCTTCCGCTACACCTTCCACCTCTCGTCTTCCTCACAGTAGCTAGCCCAACCCACCAGCGCCCCAGGTAACAGCGAACAAGAGTTAAGCGGCCCTCACCGCGGAAGAACCCAACCCACCAGCGCACCCGGAAACAGCAGACAGGAATTGAGCACTCCTCACAACAGAAAATCCCTCTCTTTCTCCCGGTATTAACCTCCCTCGTCCCGTCTGCATCATTACCGCAGTAATGGTTGTGGATGCTCCCAAGACCCATCACATAATTATGCAGCTTGTTCGTCGTCCTTCCGTCCCGTCCGCTGCTCAGAACACCTGCATCACTGAACCCATGATCTGCCTTTTCCTTCTGCCAGCCGCTCCACTTGCCTGTATCATTCCTGCCTTGATCTTTCGTGATTAAACCTTCGATCGTGCGCCGCCAGCACGTCACATAACTCCACGCCAGGTCATCCAGCCCGATCGGGCGCTCAGTTTCCTTCAATATAAACCTTTGTTGCTTCCTCATGATCAAGGTTTAAAATAGTTTTGAGCCCTTCCCAGCTGTGATCCCTCTCCAGGGATGTCCAACTTCTATCCAGTTTGCTACCTGCTTCCTTGCTACCCCAATTCGCAAGGAAGTCCGCCGCCTTGTTCCCATCTCGGCGGACATGTTTAATGGTTTTATATTCAATCTTATTTAGTAGTTCCTTAATGTCTTTTATGATGGCTGCTGTCCTCCAACTTTTGGCGACTTTATCCGATCTCTGCCCATCCTTGAGTTTCCGCAGCATCTCAATCGTGATCTGCGAATCCCCTTCTATTTCCAGGTTCCGGTATCTATTTCGAACCGCTATCCTTAAGCCTTCATGCACGGCCCAAAGTTCAGCTTCATTGTTCGTCATTTCTCCGACCCACTCAGCGAAAACCCACCTGGTTTTGCCTTCTCCATCGCGGAAGATACCACCAAGACCTGCCGGGCCTGGGTTACCCTTCGAGGCTCCATCGAAGTTTAGTTTAATGGAATGGAAAGCGGGGAGGCAGAAACGATTTGGGCTTCGGACCTGTGGGTTGCTTTGTCGCTCTTTCCTTGGGTATATCAAATTAAATTCTAGATTTAGCATTGAGGCTATTCTCCCTTCCCATTGGTCCATCTTCCAATCTTCCTCGTCCCATTTTTCTAACAGCACTGTTTCTCTGATTGCTTTACTTATTTCTTCCCAAACCTTTTCTGGCCTGCTGTTTTGCCCCCTGAAGATTCTTTTGTTGCGTTCCTTCCATATGAACCAGATTGCAAAACCAACGGCCAAACTCCATATTCTTCTGATCACTTTGCTTTGGAATTGCCCTGTTCCCCATTGTCTTATGGTCAGACTGATGTTTGTCTGGTCCCTCATTGTCTTACCAAATAGCCCTTTGATCTTTTCCCAAATGTGTTCTGCGAAAGGACACCTATTTAGAAGATGTTCTTGGTTCTCTGCTTCTCCGTTACATAAGCTGCATCTTGACGGCCCCTGAAAACCCCTCTTTATGATTCTATCCCAAGTTAAAATCTTTCCTTTTCGGACCAACCAGGTAAAGATTGTGACTTTTGGCCACCATTTGCTTTCCCATAACTTTTTCCAATCTTGCTCTTCTGCATCCTGAGTTTGTCTTGTACTCAGGAAGTAGGCTTCCTTTACTGTAAATGATCCTCTCATTGTTTTGCCCCATCTTAGGATATCCTCGCCAGTCCTGTTTCTAATTTTTCTGAGTTCCATCTCTCTCAGGTAGCCTTCCTCTATTTCTCTACTTATGTTCTCGGTCCATTCACCTGGTTTTTTCCATTTTCTCCATATTTCTCTACCCTCTTCTTCCATCCAATAGTCCTTTACTTTGTCCATCCCTAACCTTTCTGCTCTCTGCTAAAGGTTTTGAAGGATTTGTATTTCGTTCATCTTTCGTTTTTGCTACCATCCATCTTCCCAGAATGCAGCTTTCTCTCCCCCCCGGATCTCCCAGAAGGCATACTGCTTAATTAATTCTTTGTTCTGGCTTGCCAAGTTCCAAATTGATGAACCTTGGGGGGTATCCTGGATTTTCAGTTTTTCCTCTATTTGTTTCGGCATATTGTATTTGTAGTCCCATAGCTTCTTCCATACATCTGTCCCTCCTTGCAGCCACCTCCACCATAATTTATCCCCTAGAACCTTATTCAGAACTTCAGGGTCTCTCAACCCCAAACCTCCTTCGTCCTTCCTTTTGATCAGATTTGCCCAAGAAACGAGGGCCCATTTTCTCTGTTGAGTTGGACCTCCCCATATAAACTTTCCAAAAATCTCTCTCAACTTTGCACAAACACCTTTCGAAGCTGCTCTGATGGAAAGAGAATATACTGGAATTGATTGGAGAATCGCCTTTAGAAGGACTATGCGGCTGGCAATGTTCAGAGATCGGAACGACCAGTTTGATAGCCATTTTTTTATTTTGTCGATAACCTCCTGCCAGTTCTTCATGCGTGTTGGGTGGATGTCCAGTTGGTTACCTAGGTACTTAGTGGGGAGATCTCCTTGTTTAAATCCCAGGGTTCTTGTGAGGTGGGCCTTTATTGCCTCCGGGGTATTGAAAATGAAAGTACACGATTTTTCCTTATTAATCTCCATACCAGACGCTTCCGAGAAAGTCTCCAGAACTTCCTTGATTATTCTGACTTCCCTGAGGCTAACTTCTCCGAAAAGCATAATATCATCAACAAATTGTTGATGTGTGATGGTTAGATTGTTTCCCCAAAGCTTTAAGCCTCTAAGCTTATTTCTCCTAGTTTCTCTTTTGATAATTCGACCGAGGCCATCTGCTGCTAGGATAAAGAGAAAGGGTGATAATGGATCACCTTGCCTGATCCCCCTAGAGGCATTAAAGGGTTTCGACGGGTTACCATTGACTAGGATTGAGAAAAAGGGGCTGGAGATCATGCTGAAAATCCATTCTATCCAGCGCTTTTCAAAACCGTAGGCTTCCAAAACTGCACAGAGATATTTCCAATTCAAGTTGTCATACGCCTTTGAGAGATCCAGCTTGATCATCATTCCTTTCCTCTTCTGTTGATTGAGTGAGTGTATCATTTCTTGGGCCACCACTAGACCATCTAGAATTTGCCTTCCTTCCACGAAGCCCGTTTGTTCAGGGGAGATAATGCTTGGAAGGAGTGGTTTCATTCTTTTTGCTATCAAAGTTGCAATTATTTTATAAATAACATTGCATAGAGCAATGGGGCGAAAACCTTGAGCTTCCTCAGAGTTATTGGATTTAGGAATTAAGGTTAAGAAGGTAGCATTCATACCTGACCACATTCTGTTCTTTACCCGTGATTCTTCAACCACCTCCAGTATATCCTGTCCTAGAAATTGCCACCCAGCTTGATAGAATTCAGCCGTGAATCCATCCGGTCCCGGTGCTTTTCCTTTTTTCATGTTCATAACGACCTCCTCGACTTCTGCTAGTGTTGCTGTGCACATGAGTCCTCTGTTCTGCTCCTCTGTGATCATTTTTGGGATTTCCTTACAGATTTGATTGATTTCTGCCCCTCTGTCATCCAGGGATTCAGAGAGGATCCCCTTATGATAGTCACTTAGGACTTGCTCTATTCCTTCTTGTTCTATGATTTTCTCTCCAGCTTCATTTTTAATTGAGAAGATCCGATTCCTTTGCCTGTGTTGGATCATTGCTTGATGGAAGAATCTAGTGTTCCTCTCTCCTTCCCGTAGCCAATTTATTCTAGACTTCTGCTTCCATAGGATCTCCTCCTGCTTTCTCCTTTCCTCTAGCTGGCTTATTAATCTACTCTCCTCCTTACATCTTTCGTCATTTCGTCCTTCCAGGATATTTTGTTGTTGCACCTCCTCCATTGCCCTTTCAAGTTTTTGCTTTTCCTCAAAAATATTCCCGAAGTCCTCCTTATTCCATTTTCTAATTTTATGCTTCATCTCTTTGAGCCTTAATTGGAATGTATGCATTTTACACTGACCTCTGACTTTACTTCGGCTCCACCATTCTTCTAATTTATTCAGGAAATCCGGGTTCCTGAGCCAGAAGGATTCAAAGCGGAAAGGTTTCTTGATATTGGTTTTTTTTATGTCAATTTCCAGACAAATCGGCCAGTGATCAGATCCTAATCCTGGGAGGATTTTGGCCTCTATGAAGACATCTTTATTTAGAACTTGCTCTGATAGGAGGAATCTATCCAGCATTGACGCAATTTGATTCCTGCCACCCCGTCTATTATTCAAGGTAAACACCCTATTTGTGGTTGGGGTGTCTACTAGTCTTAGATTTGTTATGAGATCGTTGAAATCATCCATGCTTGGGTCCTGCCTCCGAATACCTCCACGCTTCTCGCCTAGGTCCCTGATTAAATTGAAATCACCGCCTATTATCCATACATCCTCTGAGATTAGTTTGCTTACTGCCTGGATATTCCTCAAGAAATTTTTCCGATCCCTGGGGAGATGAGGTCCATACACTCTGGAGATGAGTATTCTCTCTTTCGTTCCTGCTATCCTACACACTCCAAACAGGATCCTGGGTAAGCTGATCCAATTTTCAAAAGTGACCTCCTCTGGGTTCCAAAGTATCGCCAGGCCCCCTGTTGTCCCCTCCACGTCCTGGGCCATAACTTCAAATTTTGATTTTGATTTATCCAAAATTTCCTGTATCTGCTGTTGGTTCATTTTAGTTTCTTGAATTATCATTATACTCGGCTTATCTTTCTTCAACCTCTCTTCAGGTACCTCTGCTTTCCTTTACTGTTGAGGCCCCTGATGTTCCAGCTTGTGATGATCATTTACAACTTTTTGGGAGTGGGGTGGAATACCTCAGACAGAGGTATTACCTTTCCAGAATTTACCAGGGTTTCCCCTACTGTTTGAATCGTCTCATTCATGGGTTTCCTCCCTCTTTTTCTTCCTCCTTTGCCATGTCCGTCCAATCCTATTGTCTGAGACCCTGACGCTTCTGAAAGTTCCGGTCCTATCTCCGCCATTCCCCCCTTTTTTTCCTTAAATTTTTGATAGGCCTCCTTATATTGTTGTTTTTGGATTTCAGGTATGAATCTCTCATCTAAATGGCGCCATTCTTGCAGGAGTTTTTTCATTAACCGTTCTTCTTCTGTTTCGATCTCTTTTTGTTTGTCTGACCCTTTTTTGGGGGGTTCTTCTGGTTTATCTTGGTGCTCTCCCATTTCAACTTCGTTTTCTTTCGTTTGGCTGTTGTGTTTGCCTAGGGCTTCCGTTGTGACTTCCATCGGGACAGTCTCCACCACCGGATCTCCCTGTTTATCTTCTTCAGTCTCCTCTTCCTCGTCTTGTAGGGCTTGGAACTTATTTAGATTTTCCACAGAGATGTTTTTTCCTTTTGTTTGCTCTTTTTGTCCCTCGGGTTGTGTCTTCTGTCTCCTATTGACTTCCTTAAACCCCCTCTCTTCTGTTTCAGTGGCCACTGCTTTCATTTGTTCTTCTTCGAGTCTTCTCTTAAGCTCGTCTTCTCTATTCTGAGGACATTCTCTGTATAGGTGACCATACTCGTGACACTTCCGGCACCGAAAAGGAATGTGCTCGTAATCTACAGGTTGCTGCCAAAGTTCATCATGGTATTCGACTTCCACGAATTCTGGCAAAGGTTCTGCTATATTCATATATACGCATATCCTTGCGTACGAGGTGAATTTTCCCCTTTTGGTTGATTCAACAACTTTGACAAAGGCCCCTATGGAGTTGCCAATTCCTTCTAGAATCTCAGGGTTCCAGAACTCTGAAGGTAATCCGAACAGTCGAACCCAAACAGGAGCAGCAAGCAATTTTTCTGCGTCCAGATTGTACCTTTCCTCCCAATGTCTCATGAATAGGCCTGCATTATTCATGAAGTATGGTCCCTCTTCAAAGATTCTTTCCTTGTCCTCTAAGTTCATGAAAATGACAGTAAAGAAACCCTTGGCTCCCAGTTTCAGATCTATATGGCCTTTGGGTTTCCATCTCAGTTGTATCCATTTAACTAGATCCCTCTCCGTTGGCCAAAACCCTATGAATTTACAGATTAAAGCATGGTCTTTCATGTAACTTCGATAATCTTCCAGTTTGTTGTTTGGAATCACATACCTGGGTCGTTTCTGGGCCCTTGGAAGGCATCTTCCCATTTTAGCTTGCCATTAATTGCCTAGTACCGGAATATCTTTAGCGTTGTCCTTTTGTGGGTTTGTTCTGCTACCCCCGCTGGATTCCCCTACCACTACATTTTTAAAGGAGGGGATCTCTCCCCTCCCCGTGGTACCTTCCATGTGGTCCGTCAGGAGCTACTCGAACTGGTTGAGCTTCACTGTCCTGTTTTCCTCTGGGCAGAACCCGCACCAATCCGTATGAGGGTTCCTGCTCGATCCCTGACCGTCGTGAACCTGAAACAATTCTTCTGAAGCGCTGACACCCTCCAAACCCTAGCATTTCCTGTCAGAGCGATTCGTCTTCATCCCTCGCTCTCCGACATCAAGACAATCATTGTCATAAGTTACATTACATTATAATTTATTCAATGTTATAAACCTTAAAATTATGAAACTCAATATTATAAAACCTAAGATTAATATTATAGAAACTAATATTATAAATCCTATTATTAAACCCCAAATTTGTAGTATCACAATGTGATGTTGAATAAATTGCAATGTAATGTAACATTGTGATAATGATTGTCAGATTAATTTTCACATTGAGACAATGTTCCTCACACTGCGACATTGAATAGATTTACATACCATTCCAATGTCACAATATTAAACTGTTATAAATCTGAAGAGAGCGAGAGAGCTTTCACATAAATCATAAATCATAATCAAATATTATTCATCACAACAATTACATAGATATAGGACATAACACACTCACTTCGACACATCTATATTATGACTTCAACTATCTACATAGGAATCAACACCTTCTAGACTAATGCCTAGGGACTCATAATGGAAACTACACATGACATGGAAGAATTACTTCTAATGCCCTCCCTTAATGCTTACATGTAACATATATAGAAAAAAACCATTTCAATAACAATATGATATATGTCTCACTGATATTCATCAACACTCACATCCACTTTATAATCTTGCAAACATCGCTCTTTCCTCACCACCACATCTTCAAGTTGTCACTTGACCTCCATTTAAAACATAACTCCCTATGACTAGTGTTGATTAAATTTGTACAATTGATGTTTCTCGACCTCCTGATACACTTACACACATATGAAGAAAAAATGTAGTTAATGTTCTTGAAGCACCAAAGAATGACAATACACATTAGCATATAACATACTCAACATAACCAAGTCAACGATGTGTTCTCTCGGCATCAAAGAATGTTGAGAACCACAAACTCGAATGATATTTTTATGTTCATTAATTGGTATTTTATATGACTACAATAAAATTGTGCTAAGTTTACATATCATACCCTAAAAGGGACCCAAAAAAACCCTAAAACATTGACCCACTATAAGCCATACAAGGCCATCATTGCCACAATAGAAAATTTTAATTCAATGCTTTGAAGGCCTACATAAATATGAACATTCACCCTATGTGTTAGCTCTAACAAAACTAAATATTCTCCCTAATATCCAAAGGCGATGGAAACAGTTGTTGTAGATGTACATCGAGGCTTGACGTTAGCCTTTCCAACACATCATAAGTTGGACATGACTTCAATTATGGTTATCGAGGCATAGTAAACCTAGAGTGACTTCACCTGAAACAACCCTTTGACGAGGAACCCACTTTTTGGTAAATGTGTTCATACAATGTCATCTATTTGTGAGATGTCACAATCTTGCTCCTTCCACTGTTTCAAAATATCCACTTCTCTATGATTTTGCATCCAAGACTCGAGAAGCTACACGAGAGAAGACACTTGCTAGAATTTTTTTTTATTTTGGGTCTTAACCGCCTAAAACTGGTTATGAGCATTTGACGAGAAACATTCCTCTATGTATATGTGTTGATACAATATCATTGGTTTTATAGATTTCATAATGGGATTGTTTCAATGGTGCAAGGTATCGACTTCGCTTCTAGTTTGCAACCAAGACTTGAGAGGTTATGTAGGATTATAATCTTGTTGAATAAAATCTTAAAGTTGTTGTTTGATTTGATCCCATATTCCATCGATTAAATGGGGGTTTCCCAGGTGCTCGACCTTGAATTCACTTTTTCATCATCAGTAAACTCTTTACGAGGATCTCTCAGCCACAGGTCAAAAGCTATGAGACATGAAGTTAGATATATGGATGCTTGGTAGATCCATAGATCAACACTCGATGATCCATCCTCACACCAATGCCCATCAATTGATTCTTACAATTGTGATCTTCCAGTCTAACAGTGTGAGGTGAAGAACTCCAAATGTGAGGTCAATCACTGGGACATGTGTAAGAATTAGATTCAATCCTCCTCCGAACCACATATCGATCTTGGCTCAGGTCTGACAGAAGCTTCAAAAAATACATGTAATATTCTATAGCTAAACCCACTTCCAAACACACAATGAATGCAAATGTCACTTGATTCTCCAAAAAACACAAATGATCCAAGGCTATCTGATGGCAAGAAACCCATACATCACAAAAAAATATCACATAAAACACACCGTAAATAGAATGCACTAATCTACTTTTAATATGTACACATTAATTCTATGGACCAACACTGAGAACTTTCCATTTTCCTGAGCCCTCTCATGAGAGAGTTAGGCTTAGATGAGATCTGATACCATGTTAGAAATCTAAATAGAGTGAGAGAGTTTTCACATAAATAACAAATTGAAATCTGATATTATTCATCACAACAGTTACATATATGTAGAACATAACACACTGAATTTTCGACACTTCTAGATCATGAATCCAACTCACTACATAGGAATCAACACCTTCTAGATTGATGCCTCGGGACTCACAATGACAACTACACATGACATTGAAGCATTACTTCTAACATAAACACTAATATTAAACCAAATATTATAAATCCTAATATTAATATTACAAAACCAAATATTAATATCATAAAGCCTAAGATTAATATTATAAACACTAAGATGAATATATTAAACCCTATGATTAATATATTGAACCCTAGGATTATAAACCCTAAAATTAATATTATAAACCCTAATATTATAAAGTCTAATTTTAATATATTGAAACCTAAGATTAATATTATAAATCCCAAGGTTATAAAACCTAAGTCTAATATATTAAAATGTAAATTTAATATTATAAACCTTAAGTTTGATATTGCTAAACCATAATATTAAGCCAAGATTCTGTAGTGTCGCAATGAAACGTAATGTAACACTGTGACAATGATTGTCATGTTGGGACAATATTTGTCACAATGCAATATTGGATAGATTTATGTACCATTCTAACCTTAAAATTAATACTAAACCATAATATCAATATTATAAACCATATGATTAATATTTTAAACCTTAATATGAATATTTTAAACCCAGGGACTATAAACCCTAGGATTATAAACCCTACAATTAATATTATAAATCCTAATATTATTACTATAAACCCTAAAACTAATATTATAAACCGTAGCAGTAATATTATAGAAACTAGGATTAATATTATGAACTATAATATTAATATATCAAGACCTAAATTTAATATAATAAGCCCTAGGATTGTAAGCCCTAAGATTTATCTTAAACCCTAATATTAATATTAAATGCTAAGACTAATATTATAAACCCTATGATTAATATTACAAGCCCTAGAATTAATCTAATAAACTCTAGGTTTAAAATTACAAACCATAGGATTAATATTACAAACCATAGGATCAATATTAAACCTTAGTATTAAACCCAATATTATAAATACTAATATTAAACCTTGATTTTCAAATGTCGCAATGTGACATTGAATAAATTGTAGTCTAATGTATCATTGTGATAATTATTGTCACACTAATTATAACATTGCGAAAAGGCTTTTCACACTATCATGTTGCACATATATCCATACCAATCTGACATCACAAGATTAAAACCTAATATGAAACTAAATATTAAAGGCCTTAACATTGTAAATCTCAATATTATAAACCTTGATATTAATCTATTAATATTATAAAACCAAATATTATAAACGCTAGGATTAATATTATAAACCCTAAGTTTAAACCCTAATATTATAAACCCTATGCTTATACCGTAATATTATAAATTCTAATATTAAACCTCAATTTTGTAATGTCATAATGTGATGTTGAATAAATTGAAATGTAATGCAACATAGCGACAATAACTGTTAGATTGATTGTCACATTGAGACAATCTTTGTCACAATATAGATATATATGTACCATTCCAATGTAACAATATTAAACCCTAGTATTTTAAACCATATGATTAATATTATAAATCCCAATATTAATATTATATAAACCTTAGAATTAATATTATAAACTTTAGCTATTATAAACCTTTGGAGTAGTATTAAAGACCGTCGGATTAATATTATAAACCCTAAGATTAATATATTAAACTCTGAGTCTAACATCTTAAATTTTAGGATTGTAAACCCTAAGATTAATATTAAATCTCAAGACTATTATAATAAACCCTAGGATTAATACCGCAAACTCTAGGATTAATATTATAAACTCTAACATTAATATTATAATGCATATGATTAATATGAAACCCTACTATTAAATCAAATATTATAAACACTAATATTAAATCCTAATTTTCAAATGTCGCAATGGGACATAGAATAAATTGCAATGTAATGGAACATTTTGACAATATATGTCCCGCTAATTGTCACATTATGAAATTGCTTGTCACACAACAATGTTGCAAAGATTTCCATACCATTCCAACCTCACAATATTAAACCTAATATTAAACCAAATATTTTAAACCATAGAATTATAATACCCAATATTATAAAATCTAAGATTACTATCGAGAAACCCAAGTTTATTATTCTAAAACCTAAGATTCTAAACCTTAACACGAATATATTTAACTCTAAGTTTAATATGTTAAACCCTAGTATTATAAACCTTAAATTTAATATTATAAATCCTAATATTATAAACCATAAGTTGAATGTACTAAATTATAAGACTAATATTATAAACCTTAACATTATAAACCATAAGATTATAAACCCTAAGATTCATATATTAAGCATTAATTTTAATATATATAACCCTACGGTTATAAAGATTAAGGATAATATATTAAACCATAATTTTAATATTAAACTTAAGATTAATGTTATAAACCGTGAGATTAATATTAAACCCCAGAGTTTATAATCCCAAGGTTTGTAACCTTAAGAATACAAACCTTAAAATTAATAAACATTCTAAGAAGGGCTAATCAATGACACCAATAATATGAACTTATCAAGTATTCTAAAAAATATGATAATGTTCATAGTTCATGCATTTATTTGTTGGAAGACATAAATGTTGTTAGTCCCCTAATTTGCATCCTTTTTGAACATTTCTCCCTTCCCAAATCATAACAATTTACCCCTATTTTACTTATGTTATGCACCCTCATCTTGCACTAGTGCAAGAACGATGACACATTTTGCATTAACTTCATATTTTACATTTTTAATTTAACTTAACATTTATTAACTATTTGTTACGTGATTTCCTGCTTAGAATTACTTTTGTAACTTATTGTTACCTCCTATGTTATTTAATAATTAAATGTTTACCTTGACCGCTGATTTTACTGTAGATTAGATCTCGCACCAGTACCAATGCCACGAACCTTGGTAGCAAATCCAGATCTCTTAGAGTGTCACTTAATTTTACACAGCCTTAGCCACGAACAACAGAACAGATCTGAAGGTAGCCGAGTCCCAGTTATGACAGCTGAGATCGGACTTAGGAGGAATGAACAATTGGAGATAGCCATAGCCTGTTCTATTAAAATGTATAATTGTGGAGGCCGAGAGCTTATTTTGCAATCAGTTATGTAATCTAGTGTAACAAAAGCTCATTTTGTAGTTAGTTATGTAATTTGTTGTAATGAAAGCTTATTCTGCAATCGACTATGTAATGAGTTAAACGATCCTTTTGGCCTTCGGCTAAGGATCTATATAAGGAGAAATGTAAATAGGACAAAATGTTGAATGGTTGATAGAATTGTATAGAACATAGAATAGAACCAGTATAGCGGTAACATGCCTGTCTTTTGTTATCGCCCAAACCTAGGCTGGATATGTAATCACACAGGTATTTTCTTTGATGATGTAACAAGAAGAGCTCTGCCTTATGCTTCATGAATTTTATTTTTATGTTTAACAGTTGATGAATTGATTCAATACTGAGTAGCATTTCCATTTGAAAGGGAAACACTGGTTGGCTAGGGCCCAGCCAACCCAGCACATTCTCCCTCTTTTCTGATCTTGTGATTTATGATTTTGAACTGCCAAGTGTGATTTACTTTACAGCATTTGAATTTCTGTCTAAGTGAAAGTAGATCTGTAGCGTGAAGTAGTTAAATTTCCTTTTCTGCATCTGATTTTGAATTGCTTTTCTCCTCCTAGTTCGAGTAGGAGAAATTACTTGCACCAATGCACGTTGGTTTGTTATTCACTTTATGCACAATTGGTTTCTTTTTCCACGCCTAGTTCGAGGAGGAGAAATTACCTGCACTAGTGGACATTGGTGTGCTATTCACTTTCTACACATTTGGTTTGGTTTCCCCCCTGTCCGAGCAAAAGAATTGTTCCTGTACCAGTGCTAGATAGTGGGATGCAATAAGCCTCTTTAGTTTAGTTCTAAGATCTTTCTTGTTGTCATTAACATTTAACAACAGGATAAATTGAAAAGATTTTTTCTTTATTTTTGCAGGCATTCATCTTTTTGATATGCAATCTGGTTTCATAACACTTGCAGTAATTAAGCATTGATTTCAAAAATTAAAAGTTAAAGTGTAAGAAGCTCTGATCAGGAACAAGAACCAGTTTCTTGGTACTAGATCTGAGTGCTTTGGACTCAAGAAAGTTCAAGCCCTTGCACGAAAAAAAAAAAAACTTTTAGTACAGACATTACTTTACAACTTCTGCATAAATCATTGTTCCTGCACTAGTGCAAGTAGACTGCACTAGTGCAAGATCGATTCCTACGAGAAGGACGTCTTTGCATAAGTAGGTTTGAAGGGGCCCATTTGTTGAAGTCTGCCAAGGTGTCTTTGCTAAAGCAAACACATTCTCAATAGTTAATCAATGGTCAGCTAGAGTGATTTCCTCCTTTTATTTCTGAATCTCTTTTGCAAGTACATTTCCTCTTGTTCTAGCCTTGGATTATTTTTATGGTTCGAGTTTCCTTTTTTTCCTCTATGATTTGATTATGCAATTTTCCCTTTAAAGAAAGTGGGAGTCAATATTAGAAATATTAATACCATCTTTGGCATTTCATGTGCTTCGTCTCTAAGTTTATGAATCCACTGGGTTGACAATTTAAGTGTTGAGGAGTTTGCTTAAGTGTCATTCCTCCACCCAACATTTTGGCGTCGTTGTCGGGGAGGCAATTTGATTTGCTAAGAATTCTTTTATTGTACAATAGAGGTAATTTTTTCTTTCAACGTTGTTTGGGAAAGATTTTTCTTTTGAAGGAATTTCACTGGTGTTAATTGATTTCTGAGAGCATTTTTATTAGGACTTACTTGTTGTTTTTCTTTCTTTGAAATGAACACCTAGGAAAGGTAAGGGTTCAAAGCCCACTAAGGGCCAAAAGAATTTTGAAAACAATTCTCATATTGGGTCTCCTTCTGTGAGAAAGAAGCTCAATCAAACCCATCACATAGGAACAATGCACCTGGATTCTAGTGACAACAACTCAGGTGTGGTTCAGCCTATGGAGAGTAAGAAAAAGACAATGGAAGATGATGAAAATTATGTGCAAGGGTCTGGTGAGAACCAGGATCAAGTAAGCGAAGAACAATCCACTTTTGTGTTTCCAATTGTGAATCCTGATACTGTGGTGCAAATGAAGAATATTCCACCATCAACTCTCCCCCGTTTCCATTGTAAAGTTCATGAATACCCTCACTCTTTTCTATTCGAGTTTGATATTTTGTGTAGAAGTTATGATTATTCAACTGATGCTTAGAAGTTAAGATTATTTCCTGCTACCCTCAAGGACTCAGCCTTGCTGGGTTCATGGGGCTAGGAGGAAACTCTATAACCTCTTGTGAATAGATGAAGGGAGTCCTTTTGTCTAAATATCAGGAATATTGCAAAACTCGGGACATGCAGGATGAAATTTTTACGATCATACAGGATGATGATGAAACTCTTCAAGATTACTTAGAGAGATTTTTGTATATTCTAGAAAGGTCGAAACTTAAGCGTGATTCCAGCACTATTAGAACCTTGTTCTTAAGAGGACTTACTGATAATACTAGAAATAATCTAAATCTGCTAGGACAATGTGACATCTCTCAGCAAAATTTTGATCAAATTTGTGAATTGTGTAGGAAATTTTGAAGAAATCAATATAGATCTAGAAGAGGAACTCGAAATAAAAATAGAAAAACTGAATCTACCAATGCTATGATTATTGGACTAGAAAATAAAATGGAAAACATGAAAATTGATATAATGAATGTTGTTTCTAAACAGTTGGGCTCTTTAAAATTTCAGCAAAAAAAAATAAAGGAACAAGAGTCACTATGTATTTTCTGTCCTAAATGTAGAGATAAGCATCCACTTAAAGAGTGTACTCTTAATTTAAAAGAAACTAGTAAGTTTTCTATTTGTGCACAAGATCATATCACCAAAAAATGTCCCTCCATACCAGGACTTAAAGTTGTATTCACAAGGGGACAACCTGAAGCTAAATACTTGAATGTTATGGGAGCAAGAAGAGATTGGCCTCAGGTAGGTGCAGGTATGGCTCTTGAATTTTCTCCACTCTATTTTGGTTATAATTCACATGCATATTCTTATCCTAACACTAATCAGTAGTGGCAGTATGGAAATCAATATCAGCATGGACAACCTTCTCAACCATGGCAATAAGGTTGGAGAGGGCCAACTCATTCCCCATATTCCTACCAACCACCTATGCAGTCATATCCTCATACACAAAATTCAATGCCACAACTTTCGAGTCATTCTAATCCACCATTTCCTTTACCTCCACCCTTTCGACCTCCTTAATTTCCTGCTCAACCTATGCCTAATCCTAACAATAAAAAATCAGTGCAAATAATTTATGTAACAAACCCACCTTTATCATTTGAGTACCAGTCTATTCCAGTTGGGATTCATGATATCCAGTTAAGATCGGGAAGGACTGTAACATCAAATAATCAGAGCCAACCCACAGTGATTGTCAAAGAGAAACGAGAAGAGGAAACTCCTAACCATTCTTCGAAAGCAGTCACCAAACAGCCCTTACCCTCTGGATCCTTGCCACCTTCTTCCAACTAGCCTCCCTTCCCACAGAGGCTAGTTATGGAAAAAAGTGATCCTATTTCTGAGACTAGCTTGGCATCAGAGCTTCAAAATCTTTTCATAAAGATACCTTTTCTTCAAGCCATCAAAGAGATCCCTATTTTCACTAAGATTATTAAGGAACTCTATCTCAAGAAACCTGGGAGGAAGAAATTGGAACCCCAAACCATTCAATTTGTTGGTAGGGTAGCAGAGTTAATGACAGGATGTATCTATGGAAAAATATATTGACCCTAGAAACCCTGTTGTCTCAGTTTATATTGGTAATGTCCTTGTCTCTAATGTTCTTATGGACCTGGGGGTAGCCATTAATGTCAAGACTAAGCAAACCATGGATCAACTTTGGTTAAACCTTCGCCCTACTCTCGTTGTGCTTAAATTAGCAGATAGATCTAAAATTAAGGCAGAAGGAGTATTGGATGATGTGATAATTGCATTAGATTCTTGGGAATATCCTGTTGATTTCATTATGCTTCAGGCAAAGAACCCAGTAGGAGGACATCCTTTGATCTTGGGTCGACCATGGCTTGCTATCGCCGATGCATATATTGGATGTCGTTCTGGTGATATGTATATTTCACATGGAGACTCTAGGAGGAAAGTTACCCTATATCCCCCTGCCAGATCCATTCAGGACCTTCGAGATACCTTGTGGTTGAATCAAAGTAGTGATGAAAAGACTCATCCCATCTCCCTTATCCATCATTATACTAGGTCTTCACAAGAAGATGAGATTCAAGACTTCCTGAATAATCTAGACACTGTGCCTAATTTTGAGCCCTTGAGCCAAATTTTTAGCCTAGATTTTCAGGAAGATCATGATCCCCATTCTTCTGTACCACTACATTTGACCACTCCCTTGAGTACTCCCAAGCCTGATACTACTCTTGTTGAGATTAGCCCTAGTAAATTCTTGTATATTAGTTCAGATTTGGACTCATCTTAGCAAGAGAAGCTTGTGAATTTGTTGCAAAACCATCTTAGTGCCTTTGCATGGGGTTAAGGATATGAAGGGTATCCCTCCTAAAACTTGCACACATCATATCTATATTCATGAAGGAGCCCGACCTGTCCAACAACCCCAAAGGCAAATGAATCTAGCTCTAAGAGGTATTGTGAAAGAAGAAGTACGAAAACTCTTGGATGCTGTTTTATCTATCCTATTTTTGACATTCAGTGGGCCTCTCCATTAGTGCTAGTACCTAAGAAATATGGAAGATGGTGTATTTGTATTGATTATCGAGAATTAAAGAAAGCTACTCTCAAATATTATTTCCCTCTCCCATTCATTAACTAGTTGCTTGATACCCTTGAAGGAAATAAATACTTTTCTTTTTTGGATGGCTTCAGTGATTATAACCAAATACAGATTGTGCCCAGAGATCAAGATAAAACTACTTTTACATGTCCATGGGGTACATGTTCTTATAGAGTGATTCCCTTTGGCTTATGTAATGCCCCAGCTACCTTTCAAAGCGCAGTCTTGGCTATTTTTGTTGATCCAGAATTTGTGGAAATTTATATGTATGACTTTTCTATGTTTGGTGATTATTTTCAAGAAGCTCTTGAAAACTTGGAAAAATTACTTCTTCGGTGTGAGGAATCCCATCTCGCTTTGAGTGACAAGAAATTCATATTAATCTGCAAAACAGGGGTGGTACTTGGCCATTTGATTTCTAGTAAAGGTATCCAAGTCGATCCAGCAAAGATTCAAAACATTCTACATCTTCCTACACCCAAAACTCAAAGGGAAGTAAGAGGTTTTTTAGGACATGCTCGTTACTATAGAAGATTCATTGAAAATTTTTCTAAGATCGTTGCTCCTCTTTTTAGATTTCTAGCTAAGGATAGTGAATTTTCTTGGACAACAGCTTGCAAACAGTCATTTGAAACATTGAAGGAAAAGTTAGTACAGGCACCAGTTCTAAGAGGTCCTAACTAGTCTTTGCCTTTTCATATTTCCTCTGATGCTTCAGATATGGCTATTGGTGCATCTCTAGGACAAGAGGAAAATAATAAATCATATGATATTTATTATATTCGTAAAAATTTGTCTTCTGCTGAATTAAACTATACAGTTATAGAGAAAGAGTTTTTAGCTATGATTTTTGCAATTAATAACTTTAGACACTATATTACTGGATATGAAGTATTTGTACATACTGATCATTATAAAATTAAATATTTGGTGAACAAACCTTTAAATAGTGGTAGATTGAGTAGGTGGTTACTATTGTTGCAGGAGTTTAATATTACTATTGTTGATAGACTAGGAAAATCTAATGTTGTAGCGGATTTTCTTTCTACATTAGATAATCCTGGTGAAACAAATCCCATTAATGATGATTTCCAGATGAACATCTTTTTTCTATGTCAACAAATTCTTTGTGGTTTGCTAACATTACTAATTACTTGGTTACTAGGAAAACACCACCCCACTTGTCCATTCGTGAAAAGTGGAATATTGTTCAGAAAATTGCTTCATACTCCTGGATTCAAGGAGATCTCTTTTACACAGGCCTAGATCTGATTATTCCTAGATGTGTAAGAGAGGAGGAAGTGTTTGACATTTTGAAATCTGCTCATGATGAACCTTATGGAGGCCACTTTGCTAATAAGCGGACTACATATAAAGTATTGCGCACTGGTTACTTTTGGCCTTCCTTGTTTAAGGACGCCAAACAGTATGTCAAGCACTGTGATAGCTATCAGTGAATGGGCCAGCCTAATCATACCAATGAAATTCCTTTATGCCCTCAAGTTATGATTGAGCCATTTGAAAAATAGGCTATTGATTTTATAGGGCCAATAAATCCAACATCATTAATTAAAACGCATATTTTGGTTTGTACAGATTTTGTTACAAAATTAGTACAAGCTAAAGCTGTTTCTTTTGCGATAAAAAAAGTTGTTGTTGATTTTCTTTTTACTGAAATCTTTACTACAATTGGTGTGCCTCGAGAAATTGTTTCTGACAATGGTCCGCTGTTTATTTCTAATCTGGTACAAGGTGTAATGGAGCAATACAAGATCTGGCACAGGAAGTCCATGTCATATCACCCACAAGCAAATGGCCAGGTGGAATCTACAAACAAAATGATCGAGTCCATTCTTTCAAAGACAGTCAATATGCATCGAAAAATTGGGCTGAAAGATTTCCAGAAGCTTTGTGGGCATACAGAACCACTTGGGGAAATAGCACGAGACATACACCATATGAGCTGGTATATGGCAAAAAGGTTCTTTTACCAATTGAATTCCATATCAAAACTTTCAGGACTGTAGTCCAGTTAGGACTAGATCTCTCTGAGGCATAGCAACAACGTCTTCTCCAGTTAAATGAGCTAGACAAATTTTGAAGGGATGATGTTCAGCGGAACATATTAATTCAACAACAACGTAAGAGATGGCATGACAAGTTTATTCAAAAAAAGCAGTTCCAACCAGGTGATTAGGTGCTCCTTTATGATTCTAGATTTAAAATTTTTAAAGGGAAATTCCATACATGGTGGATGGGACCTTATGAAGTGATCCGAGTATTCGAGAATGGAGCAGCTGAAGTTAAAACTATTGATGGACAAGATTCAGTATTCTTAGTAAATGGACACAAGTTAAAGAAGTACTTTCAGCCACTTACCAAGAAAGATTTTTCACAACAAGTGCAACAACAATTTGGGATAGTAGTGGAGAATGGTAATACCAACTTTTTGTAGACATGAATTTTGCTTCTTCTCAAAAATAAAAAATAGAAAAATAGCAAGTTTATATAATAAATAAATAAATAAATAAAATAAAATAAAATCTTTTCCTGTAATTATGAAAATCAGTTTGTTGATATGATTGCAGAAGGATCAACCTAAAAACTAGCTTGATGGCAGGAAGATCAAAAATTCCTAATAAAAATAAAACTTTTCTTGATCTTTAGATGTGCTAAGCAGCCACCAAGAAAAAGCAGGCTTAGCAGAACCAACCTTTATACAGTTGGGGTAATTAGCATGGATATTTTTTATTCAAGTAATGCTTAATTTTCACTGTAGTTATTTTTTCTTGCACCAGGGAAGGCAGATTTTCCAAAACAAATTCTGCCTTTCTTCATATTCCGCTTTCTTAAGACGCCCTCATTTTCTTCTTTGATCCCAAAATATTGACCTTCCCACATTATTCTAAATTTACCATGTCCGCTTCAAAGAAATCCCACTTTAACCCTGAATTTCTTTTCCCTATCCCACTTCTATTTATTCCCTCTTTGGTACTTTCCTGGAATCCCCGTAACCGAATTCCTTCCCATTCTAAAAATTCCCCTTTCCCACTCCTTTATGCCCTCATGAGTTTATTGGAGGATCCTGCATACGAAGAGCAAAAGGACGTGCTCTGAAACATCAGAAAGGGCGAAGCAAACATCAAAATAAAGTTGAGGAAATCATGTGAAATCCAGCCTATATTTTAATTCTTTGTCTTAATATTATGCTTGCACTAGTGCAAGCATGCTGTCCTATGCCATAAGATGAGCAGAAAAGGACGAGCAGAACGATATGATTTAAGAGGTACAAAGATTAGTACAAGCATGCACTTCGTCGGCAGCATAGTAAAATCTATATGGAAAGTTATATGACGTATTTTCATGTCATCGACAAGTATTTATGCTACTATACTACCTAGGAGGAAATTAGTTAAAAATACAAATTTTTGAAGTAGAAATCATGAATTTTTTTTTTAATGAATGCTAAGTCCTATTTTTGTAATTATGAAGAAATGTAAGAATTGTGTTAATCGTTGCTTGAATATAATCTACCCCGCTCCGCCATGATTTGAAACATCTTTCACTCATAATTTCCCTCGCTCCTCCATTTATCCTAAATGTCCCTTCACCATGATTATTATTTCACTTAACCGTTAAACTGCCCCCGCGGGTACCAATTAGGCCTGACCATAAATGATGAGTATCTACGGAAAATGAATCGAAGATATGATGGATGAATGGTTAGATATTTATTTATGAGGGTTGATTCCTCAGTATTGCATGCATAGTCTCAGAGATCAATTGTTCACAGTTGCTAGTAGCAATGCTGCCTGTCTAGAATGAACCCCTATCTCTCAGAAAAATTGAGCAAATTGTTGAATATTGCAATAGTATTACACTATTGTGAGAGTTGGGGTTTCTACATTTCCCGCGGAAGTCCAATGGGTATGATAGAGAGGTCGCCCTACAGTTTGAAAGAAGCTTTAAAAATGGCCAAGTGAGAATTGGGTCGCTAAAATTTAAAGTCACGAGGAAATTTATAGCAGCAGCAACAGGTTTGGAGAATATGGGAGAAAAGTGGTTCAAGAACCAGAAGCTGGAAAGCAAACATTGGCAGCATTTTGTCGAGGATAAAATGATAGAGGTGAAATAGAAATGTAGAGTCCTGCATAAAGCCCTGCTGGGTAAATGGTAGGACCTGTTTATTTTCCAAAAATTCGTGACCTACAAAGGGAGATACATCCACACCCTGGTGTATCATTTCAGAATGCTGCAACACTTTGAAGTAGGACGACACATTCATTGAAGGATGAACTTCCCTCACTTCTTGCTCAAAAGCCTGGAGAAAATGGCCAGAAGCGTACACGATGGAAGGGAGTACTAGGTCGACACACAGTTATACCATCACGGCCTAATCAAGATCTTGGTCCTAAAACAGCTGGAGAGTGAAGGTATGTCATGGGAAGAGATGTTGAAACAACTGCATGAAGAGTCAGCTAAGGAAAAGAAGGCAGAGGCCCCTACTAGTACAAGCAAGGGCCCGAACAGAAGCGAAAAGAGAAGTCCTTCTCGCACTAGTGCGAAAAGAAAGTGGTAAAAAAAATCAACAGAAGAGAAGACCACGTCTTCCACTAAGGAAACAGCTAGTGCACCCACTGAAGAAACCCCTTCTACACAGGCACAGGCCTCTGAACACAACAATCTGTCGATCCTTACAGACACGGCAAATATTGCACAAGTCGAGGATGAT
>APFE031628749.1:0-14180 GCA_000404065.3 Pinus taeda
CCAAGGATTCATACTTTTTTCTTCAAAATACTCAAATATGGCCAAAATCGTAGTTGACTCACTTACTAGATACCCAAAGTTTGTAGGAAGGGGGATTGAAGATGTTGAAAAACACTAGTATTTATGTGAAGTTGTTTGGAGAGATTTTCAGACACCTGACGCTACTAAGATTATTTAATTTCAAACTATGATATGGGATAGAGCATTGAGATGGTTTATAAAATGGATCGATGCTAACCCCAATGCTAGTATAGATTTGGTTAAAAATGAATATATTCAAGAATTTAGGTTATGTCGCCAAATCAACAAGGATTGGCGAAATTATTAGATATTCACCAATGGGAGGGGAAATCTACTTAACAATGTAACAACATTTTAAAGGTGCTATCAACAAATTTTGTTATCCCATTGATTCACATCATCAAAGAGATTTATTCATTAAGGCCCTATTACCAATGACTCAAATTCTATTGTCTTAGTAGAAGATTGATACACTTCATGATTCCTTGGAACAAGCGATGTAGATAGAGGCTATGGCCTGTTATCCAAAAAACTGTAGAATTTTTATTTATTCAACAGATCCTGCTATTATGGGCCTTCATAATAATATTGCTACCTTGATAGAAAAACTAAAATATCTTGCACCTTTATAATCCATGAGACCTCATATTTTGTGTACACACTGTCATGCTGAAGGACATCATGTTACAAAGTGCTAGCGAATGAGGGGGTTCGGACTATCTAGTGCTCCTATGGGACCTCCTCCATCGGAATCCCCTAGAATTATGAAAATCTTCTATGCTCTTTGTTTTTTAGGTCATATGCAATTCCAACCATTTCCAAATCCTCAAGGTATGTCTTTGAATGATTATTGTGATATATTTCAATGTTTTGGTCATTTACCTCATCTATGTCCTATTCTACAAAGTACTCCAATTTTCCTAATAACGTGTTCTATGAGTTTTTTGGATCACCTAATCATCATATGAATCAATGTTGGTCCTTAGATACTCTAGCTGACCACCTTGATCATTCAGCCTTTCATATTAATAAGACTCCTTGAATATGAGCAGGGGGAGCTCCAAGAGGAGGAAGATCAGGCGAAAGAGGCCAATTAGGTGTTATGACTATGATAAGGAAGGACATGTTGTGAGAGAATTCACTATGCCACGAAGACCTTGGTGTTCATACTATTGAGTGAATACCCATGCAACTGAAGATTGTCTTGAACTTATTGCTCGGTGGGAGGAATGAAACCAGGCTAAACAAGCTAATTCATTTTGTGAAGAACCTCAGGATCGTAGTCCTACAATTCAACCCAATATCAATGTTGTTACAAGGGGAGGGAAGAAGAATGGAGCTGATATTGGGACTCTTGATCAGCCATCTATTATAGGACTTACATCTCCAATGAAGTCTTATCATCTAAATCAACACAAGGAGTACTATAGGGATGTAGTTGAACTTTTCCAATTATTGATTTCTTCATAAGGATATCACAATGAACAACATGAGAAAGTAAAGGTACATGAGCAGAAGCATTTTCTAGAACCTTTCCAACCAATAATGAATTGGCTTAAGTTATTTCTACAAATTATGAATGATGGAAAACTCACAGGTCAGTTGTGGAAAAAGTTAAAAACTATTGTTAAGGATGATTTTTCTTCTGAAGAACTAATGTTTACAAATTTAACTGAGGAACATTCCAAGTGGGTACGATGGAACAAGAAGAGAACCAGAAGGGATTTCTAGGTAGAGGCTCAGATTGAAGGGTTTAAAATTAAGGATTTCATGTTGTATTTGGGGTTGGATGTCAATATTCTGCGGAGGAAAACTTGGAAATCCCTCAGAAAACCCAAGTTATTATTTCCCTTTATTCAGTTGCAAATGGAAAATAAATATTGCATTCTTCTTGTTGGCAGATTACAGGATGTTGAAGTTGATATTGTTGGTATTAAAACTTTTGTAGATTTTGAAGTTATTGATATAATTGGAGATAAATATTAATATCCAACTTCATTGGGCATTGACTGGGCTTTGAAGAGTTATGTAGTCATTGATATCAAGTGGGAAATCATCACTTTTGAAGTAGATGGCATGAGGGTCATACAATCTCTTGCTCCTTATCAGGGCTCAAGATTTACTGAACCTATGGATGAGGTTTAGTCACCTGATTTATTGGATTAACTATATCAACTGACTACTGGGAGGCACGAAGATTATATTAAACCAACAATAGATGGATCTATTATTTGGTGGAGTATTGAAAGTATTGAAGTTGGATTTAAGGCTATGATGGAATATTGGAAAAAAGGAACTCATGAAATTCATTCTCGACATTGTGTTGTTGTTTGATGTGTCTGCTAGGTTAGTACTGAGCTATGCGAGTATCCTATTTATAACGGTACTAATTATGTAGTAAATTTATTAAAGAAATTGACTCTTTAATAGAAAAAATTGAAAATATTCCTTTAATGAGTGTTGTTTTGCAAGAAACTCACGCAAGTTGGTGGGTGGCCCATCCGGATCAACTTCAAGATTGGAGCACCATTAATGTTGTTCTTTTGTATCAGTTTATTCCTCCAAATGAGATTTGCAGTAGAATCCTTGCTTATGATGGTCGTACTTTCTCACAAGAGCATGTTGAGCATTGTTGTTCTATATGGTAGGTTCATCCCCTAGAAACTTAAATGTGGACACAACTATTTATCCATTCATTGGGAAATATTCCACAAGCTTGGTATTTGCAGGAGGAGTTAAGATGCCAAACAACAAATTGGGAGGTGTTGTCTACCCAATTCTCTAGAGACTTTTCCTTCTCTGATGTTGATAGTAAGATAGTGCAAGACCTTAGAGATATCATAGGGTATTTTTTTAGTTGGGGATGCTTTATCGCAATGCAACAGGTATGGAAACTTTGCGCACCAGTATGACTCAGGGTTTCATGAAGCTATGCTTTGTAGCAAAGATAGTAAAGATCAAAATGATGACCTCGATGAGTTGAGACATTTTTCTTCTAAAGCATTTCTAGGGAATGGAAAATAAAATAGGATCCTATAGATGATGCTCCACATCTTGCAACCTCTTAAGTTGAAGATGATGAATATTGAGATAGAAGATAAACCAAAGCTTTCTTTTGTTGGGGACTATTGGGATGATCAAAGCACTCAGGAAATTTTTTATCTACTCAAAGAATATGAAGATTTATTTCCCTATTCTATTTCATAATTAAAGGGAATAGAGATGAAAATAACATTGAAGCCATATACGAATCCAGTTGAACATCGACCTTACAAATTGAATCTGCAAGTTAAGGAGAAAGTAATGAAGGAAATTGAAAAAATGCTTGTTGTTGGCCGTATATTATTGGTTGATGAAGTTGACTCGATAAGCCCCATTGTCATCCAAGATAAGAAAGATTCAGGAAAAATTCGAGTGTGTGTTCACTATCGTAGTCTCAATAATGAATGTGTGTATGACCCATTTCCAATTTCTTTTAGCAATGAAGTCTTCGATAATGTTGGGGGTAATGAAGCCCATTCTCTTACTGATGGTTTCTTGGGGTATCACCATGTTCACATTGCAAAAGAGGATAAGAAGACCACTTTAACTACTGAATGGGGATCCTATGCTTATAATTTTATGCCCTTTGTGTTGAACAATTCCCGAGTTGTTTTCTAGTGCATTGTTATTGATTCTTTCCATGCATATTTATATAAGTTTATTGAAGTCTACATGGATGATTGGATTGTTTATAGTTTTCTCAAGTGTCATCCTAGATTGATGAGGGTCATGTTTGATAGGTGTAGACAACTTCAAATATCTTTGAACCTGGAAAAATGCAATTTTGTTGTGCTTTTTGGAACATTGTTGGGGAATATCATTTGCAATGAGGGAGTTTGTGGGATATTCCCAAGGTCATGGTAATAATGAATATGACACCACCCACTTACGTCTAAAATTTTCATTCCAGTTTGGGACATACTAATTATTATCAAAGGTTTATAAGAAATTATGCTTCAATTACAACTCCACTTGAGAAGATTCTTAATAAATTTGAACGCTTCATGTGGTCTAGTGAATGTGATGTTGCGTTTTATACATTGGAGGATAATCTTACTAGTGAACACATTCTTAGATACCCTGACTGGAACAAACAATTCCATGTCCATGTTGATGCACCTGGAAAATCATTGGGAGCTATAATAACACAACCAGGTGAAGGAAACATGGATCATCCTGTCTATTTTACAAGTAGAGAACATTCCAATGTGGAGAAGAATTATACTACTAGAGAATGGGAATCTTTATCTATGGTATATTCTCTCCAAAATTTCTAACATTATTTGCTGAGAGGTCCCTTCAATTTTGTCACAGACCACCCAATGCAGAAATATTTAGTTAATAAGCATGTGCTTGAAGGAATAATTTGTCAATGGTTATTTTTATTACACGAGTTTACTTTTAAAGTGATTGTTAAGTGGGGAAGATCCAATGTGGGGCCAGACCATTTGCCTACGTTAGAGTTAGGAGAATCAGGGGGATCATATGATGATCAGTTGTCAAATGCTCATTTTTTTCATGTTGAAGTTGTTCCTAATTACTTAGAATATTTTTCCCTTTTCTTGGTACAGGTCAATGTCCTCCTGATTATACTATGGTGCAGAAGAAGCAATTGGTGGTTAGATCAATATGCTATCAACTTATTGCAGGAAAACTATATAAAATGGGTGTTGGTCAATTTTTATGCCATTGTATCCTTGATCATGAATGCAAAGGTGCATTATGGAAATGTCGCAATGGGGTTGCAAGAGTTCATCTTGGAGGGAAAGCTACTACTTAGAAAGTTCTGCAAGTTGGCCTTTGGTGGCCGACTCTCTTTAAGGATGCAAAAGAATACGCAAAGAGTTGCGATGTCTTTCAATGGGTTGGGCAAACATTGCATTTCGATGAAATACCTTTATATATTGTACCAAATTTTGTTGTTTTTAATAAATGGGCAGTTGATTTCATTGGGCCTATTCATCCTCTTGCTCGTCATTTGAATGCTCAACATATAATTACCATGGTGGATTATTTGACTCGTTGGGTAGAATTTGCTGCAGTTAAAGATTGCACTAATGATATGGATGCTTTGTTTATCTTTTAAAAAAATATTACCATGTTTGGTTGTCCATGAGGTCTTAAAAGTGATTCAAAATCCTATTTCGTAAATGAAACTGTCCAGGCTCTACTACAAATTTTCATGACAAACACCATAAGGGAACTCCTTATCATCCAGAAGCCAATGGGACTATGAAAGATTTTAATAAAATTTTAGAGAAAGGACTTATTAATGTTTTCTCTACAAACAAAGATGATTATGATGAATGAGTTCTTGCTACTTTGTGGGCCTACTGAACTACAGTCAAGTGGTTTCAAAAGTATATTCCTTTTGAACTGGTTTACGGGAAAGAATTTGTTATTCCTGTTGAGTTTATTATTCCTAATATTTTCATTTCTCATGAAAATGGAATTTCTTAAGATGAGCCCATTCTTGAACGAGTGCATGAATTATTGTAGCTAGATGAGTCCTGATTTCTTGCTTATTTTCATCAAGTTATTGCGAATGAGTGTCATTTACGTGGGTGTCACTCCCTCTAATCATCCAGTACTCTCGTTAGGTCTGGTTCAATATATCGCATATTTCTTGTTATCTTTTAATGGTTTTGTAGTGAATGAGAAGTTTCCAACTCTTTTGCAACCACCAATTTCCCTAGTTTCATCTCCAAAAGAAAGATTCGTAGGAAGAAAGGTTAGTATTCTTTGTGAGTGGCCCTTCTCTTCTTATAGGAAAGGTAGAGGTTTAGTCATTTATTTTAGAAAGAGGAAAACATACATCCTGTATAAATGGCCCTACCTATTTATCTTATAGGGTTTAAACAATTCAAAATTAAATGATCTTAGTCTAAATTCAAAATTGAACAGAGAGATGTCACCACCTACCCAATGATGGGATCCATAGCATTGATAGAAGCATAGCCTTAGCATAAGGTCTTCACCATTCCCTTACTCTCGGTCCTTTACATAGTTATACATATCCCTAGCCCCTTGTTTATTAAGATCCACATTATGCATACTTGAGTAATCCATAAATCGCCAAAGAGTCAGATGCTTGGGAGCTAGATCATGATGCTTATGATTGTCCGAGTTTTTAGAGAGTCGGATCCTCCAGATTGGTCGAGCAATTACGACCCCGAAGTTACTGATTCCAGTGCCTCTAGGGGAGCAACACCTATACTATAGAGAGAGCCTATATAGAGGTAATTTATTTCAGTAAATTCTTGGATTTGAAGTAAAGGTTGAAGAACTTGAACCAGAACGAGGAATTTAAATTCCATTTTTTTAAAAATTAAAATGTCTATCTATTTTGTCTTGGATTTATGGTATTGGACTCACTTAATGATCTATAACATGCTTTTTAAGATTTAACCTGAAACGAGTGACCTATTTTCTGTTTTTTCCCTGAAATCTCTGTCCATGTATATCTGATTCGTTATATGTCTATGATATAATATTCTTTGGCCTTAGTGGGCTTTCCATGAATCTTTATCCCTACTAAGTTTTCTATTTGTGTATTATGAATGAAAAGAAAAAGCTAGTATAGGTTTATACTACTATAATAATAAAAAACACTTAAGCTTATTAGGGGAATTGTTGTACATGTGTGCCATTAGACTGTGGCATTCTTTATCCACTTGGGCCAAGGCTCAATTGACTATAAACTTGTTGCATAATTTGTTTATTTCATCTACTATGGAGAAGATGTTAAACCCAATCATCACTTTCACATATCTAAAAAATGAAAATTAGTTTCAGTGATGAACTGGTGTATTTATTTAATTTGACCTAGTATGGTGAATCATCATGACTCACAGTTCAACAATCTTCTTAAGCAATATATTATGGAGGGTGTAGACTACACAGGAAGGTGGTAAGCTACAGTACCCTGCATATACCAAAAAGAAAATCCTAGAAAGCACATTGTAAAAGGAATACAAAAGCATCAATGAAACCCCATATTAAAAGCTAATATTGATAAGTATCTTAAAAAACAATATTAAAGAGTAATAATTATGTGAATTTATGTTTTACGAAATAGATTAACTAAAATTATGCCAAAAGACATGTTCATCTTAGAATATGGTTTCTATAATTCTAATTTAATTAGTACTCATTACTATGTAGATGGCCCAGATTTAACCTCCACATTATTCTTTTTGTTCTTTTAATTAAATTGTTTAACTTAAAAAAATATCATATCAACAAGTGTAATATGCACTCACTTATGATTTTTTGGACATATGGTATTAATAAGGTATGGTTTTGTAACAAAATTGTATTTACATGTTAATAAATTTCCATGGTAAAGTGGGGGTAAATTTAAATTATTATGAACCTTATTCTATATTATAGAAAGAAAGGAAAAAATAAATGTAACTATGTTCTGAGAAATATGTGTGTATTTTTTTTTCATTAAAAAATTATTATCAATTAATGTATTTTTTCCAAATATTTTATTTATAAATTATATAAACTATTATTTTTTCCAATATTGCTAAGTAGAAAATATATTTAAATGTAGAAGTTTTAATTAAAATGAAATACTTACTTGAAAAACTTAACTTTTCAAAAATGACCATAAGAGCAAAAAAAAAAAAACACATTAACATTATTTATCCTCTAAAAATGTGAAGGATACTATATTAATGTAAAAAAATTAAGTTAAAAACCAATATTGATAAGTACCTTAAAAATGATGCTAATGAGAATATTTGAGTCAATTTATGTTTTAAAAAATAGAATAATTATAATTATCTCAATGGATATGTTTATTTTGGAATGGGGTTTTTAGAATTCTAATTTAATTATGAGTAATTATGAAGTGCATAACATTTTAAAATATTCATATTAGCCTACACAAATGAAAGGTTGAGATTTTTCTATGTTCTTTTAACTAAATTAATTAACTAAAAAACATCATATCAACAAATGCCATATAAAGTGAGTTATGATTTTTTGGCATATAGCATTAAAAAGCCATGATATTGTAACAAAATCTATATACATATTGAGAACTCCCATGGTAAAATTAAAATAAATCTTCATAGTTAAGAATTTTACTTCATATTTTTAAAATATATATAAATATAAATGATTCCCTTATATATATATAATAATAATATTGATTTAAAATACAATTATAATTTTAATAATTTTTATTTTTCTTTAATCATGTAAAATGTATAACAATCAAATATTATAATAGGTATAAACGTTTAGTAATTATTTAATTTATATAACTAACTTAATTAAAAAAACTATAAATTATTCAATCAAATGCACCATAAAAATCTAAAACTATATTTAATTTAGATAAATATATTCATAGTGAGGATGGTGTTCATGCTCAACTGCTTTTGACATCTCACAGGTTGTAATATCAAAAGATAACAATTATTTATGATCATAATGTGGTAGGAACTCCAAGACATTTTTGTTATATTTGCTAGGACATTTTTGTGGTGAGCAAAAAAAATAGCATCTGTTTGGCCTAGGGTAAGGAACTGATGGGATAGAGTTTGTAGATAAGGTAGCTAAATTATTTTTTCCTCATTGTGAGTTAAAATTTAAAGATATTAATTATAATATTTAGTGGTAGTTTATTTAATGATGGTTGTTTTCAATTTCTGTTTAAGAATTAATTATGTTAAAGTTTTTGATAGCTTACTAATTATAATATTTAATAATAGTTTATTTAATAATGATTTTGAGAAGAGTTTTCTGAGGAAATCACATTATAATTCATTTTGTTTTAGCGGAAAAATAATGATTGTTTTCTTTTTTGTTTGATAATCAATAGTTTGTAAGTCTTGGACTACCCACTAATTATGGTATATAATGATACTTATATGTAAAAAAAAATTGAAAAAAAAATTACTTAATTGAAAGGAATTTGAGATAAGTGAGACCCCGATGTTGTTAAGTTTTTTTAGGAAAATTAAATGAAAATTCCTTGGTAATTTTGATAGGAACTTTGCCCATAGACCTTAACGTTTAGTGTTTTTCACGAACTTGAAGATTCCTTAGATCATAACAGTAAGTATCACATGGAAATTCGTGACTACCTAGTGGTTATGCCTATTAATTTTAGTTCTAAATATGTTATATAAGAATGAATTAATAACTTTAAATTTTTCTAGTTTTTAGGAGATATTAATAGATTAGTTTAAATATTTTATTTTTGCATTTTGTAAGATAATTATTACTCAAATCTAATTGTGGAATGCCATATTTTAATTTTCAAATTATAAATTTTAATATCTAAATAAGTTCAATTTTCTAAAAGAATTAAAATCTTATTTTTCCCTTCTTAATCAAATTTTACCTTTTTTAATTATATATATAAATATATATATATATATATATATATATATAGTATATATATTTAAAAAAAATAAAATATACCACACTATTTTTACTAAAAATATTTTCATCAAACACTTAATCAAGTCACCTAATTTGAATTATGATGAGTGAATTTTAAATGAAATTATTTTTAATGAGATTTTTTGAAATTTTCTAATATAACCTCAAAATGTATAATTAATTTTGAAAATCACTTTTTAAATTAATCCATAAATAACTTTTACAGAAAATTATATATATGAAATTTAATGTGTAAAGAGATTAAAAACATGTTTAGCTTCTGAATGCAAGCGTGTTGGGCATCCCTAATGATATGACGGCGAATTGTGATAAAAAAGGGAGTGGATTCAAAACCTAAAATGGTACTTATTAATCGAAATGCCAAGGATCTCTATCTTTGAAATCTTGTAACGTGCAACGGCAAACTGTAGAATAATAATCAAATAGATCTACTAAACTAACTCTACCATAAAAATGCAATTTGCAGGCAAAAGATATTTGATATAAATTAAACTAACTCTACCATAAAAATGCAATTTGCAAGCAAAAGATATTTGATATAAATTTTCATATTTTTAGTTATAAATCATGTTTTATTTCATTATTTATTTATAAAAATAAGTATTATTTATCCATAAATATAAAAATAAATAAATTTTATCACAGGTGACTGCATGAAGTTTGTGGACAAGATAATTCTGTTTGAAAAGAAAGTACATGAATTTCCTCAAATTAAGGTTCTTATTGGGCGAACTTAAATTTATTTTACTGATTTCACCGTCAGGAGAATACAGTGGTAGTGGTAGTGTTGGGGAGGATTCGGACGAGATTAAATTTATGAGAATAAATGTAGGATCCTTGGTATTACCTTTATCAGAATAAATGTAGGATCCTTGGTATTACATTAAAGATTAAGTAAAATTATAATAATTTATTAATCAAGTAATATATCAAAATTAAATAAAAATTTCGAAATAAAATCAAAATTATCTATTATTATAATAGGTGATGCCTGCTAAGTATTATTAAAGCCCAGCCTTTTACTTGGTAGCTAAACCATAATTTAGCTTATAAATCAATTGACACCTCGTTGTAGACGGTAGCAGACTGAGTACAGGAATCATCTAGAAGTATAGCGAAAGCGCAATTTACGGGAGTGGGCTTGCGTTTGTCAGAGGCAGCATCATTGTGCGTTTTTGTTTCCGACTCCCATAATGCAACTTGGGTTTGTATTACGCTCCTCCTAACGTTCAACCCACACCGGAAATACATATATCCGGTGCAGTGTTCAAACAGGTCAGGCATGCCAAATAGTGGGCGCGTTTGTATTACACTATAACGTTTAAACCACATCGGAAATGCATATATCCGGTGGACTGTTCAAACCAAGTTGGGTGCCACGCGTGTGTGACAAGTAAGGAATGCGAAGTAGTGGGTGCGTTTAAACCAATTTGAATGTAGATGCCAACTAGTGGGCGTGAGTTTGTGAGAGGCAGGTTTGTTATATTCTCTGACAATAAAGAAGCATCTTACGCTCCAACGTTCAAAGCACACGGGAAATCCATATATCCGGTGGACTGTTCCAGATGAGTTGATCGTTTTAACTACACCGAAAATGCATATATCCGGTGAAAATATATAGCCGTTCAACGAACTTGGTAAATGGCTATATATATGTGTTTCGAATTCCATTTTACAGCGTTTTCATCCTCCTCTATCCATCTATGTTCAGATTGTGTGCTGGGCTGTGGTTTGAGTCAGAGGTCAGTATGTTTAAGTCTCTGGTTTGAGTCAGAGGTCAGTAAGTAGGTCAGTAAGTTTAAGTCTGTGGTTTGAGTATGTGTATGTGTCGGTCTGTGTGTGAGAGTCAGTAATCAGTCATATCTGAGTAGATAGAGGAGGAGGGTTTGCAATTTTTGGTTTCATGGAGATCAATGATCCTCTTTCAGTATGGTATGCACGCCATCAAATTCTATTTCTGTATGCAATTCTATTTAGTAGCTCTGTTTTTTTTCTTTTTTCTTGATTATAAATTATTCAATTGCCATTTACATAATGATGTAAATAATGTTGCTGATAAATGTTTAAAAATGATGCAGGTCATTGAGGCTGTGGTTAACGATGGCTAAACAAATGAAATAAATACATGGAATCCCACCTCCAATTCCAGGTATGGCCTTTCAATTAATATACTGTACGATCTGAAATATTGCATATGAAGGTGTACACAATGTGATCTAGCTTACCATCCCGGCAGCAACAGGGTATTCCTTTATGTGTCACCCTATTCCTCTATGTTTTGTAGGCCATTCGATATGTGAGAAGGACCTGTAACCTTCAACCCATAATCTTGTTGTATGGTTAATCTCCACACCTAGAAGTAACCCCTGAATAGTGATTTCCATATTGAGATGCCGGTCGTAGGGGGCAGAAAAGACGCTAGCTACATACTCTGCATAGCCAGACTAATAGCCAGCACTGGCACTAGTCATAGCTTCTCTGCATAACACAACCACTAGCTTCTCATGCGCAGGTAGATTAAGCAGGAAGGCACCGCCAAAAATAAACCTCACCCTGGCATATATAGAGGCACCTCCAAAACCCTTATAGGGCAAGACCGTACAGAGTCAGCTCTAAACCCAACCCTTTCTATTCATTCTGCGACTCAAAAGCTAGACAAATAGCGTGGCACTAGTCATAGAACCAATTGCTTAACCACTACTGTCACTAGTCTTAGAACCCTTAGGTATGAGTCATAGAGGCACAGCCACTAGCTTCTCCTGCATACACAAAAGGTAGATTAGTTTGCCTAACACAACCTCTAGCTTCTGCTGCATAGCGCAACCACTAGCTTCTCATGCACTGGTAGATTAAGTGGGAAGGCATCACCAAAAATAAACTTACCCTGCATATACAGAGACACCGCCAAAAACCTTATAAGGCAAGACGCTACAAAACGAGATCTAGACCCAGCCCTTGCTATTCATTCTGCAATTCTAAATAATGGTGTTGGGAGCCAGAGATGTGTGAGAGAAGCAAAGGCTCCCATCCAGTTGGCTATCGAATGCCAACGAACTCCCTGTTTCCACGACGACCATGCAGGCACCATTAATGTGTCATCCTCCAGCGCGGGGAGGAAGCGGCTTAATTCTTTAATATTTGAAAGTTTCAAATATTTTCTAATTAAAAACTGCTCAGATTTTGACTGCTGGTGGGGCTGTGTTTAATCCTGTTTAACTGACTTCTCCGGATTTAGATGAATGATAAGGCCGACTACCTAACCAATTTTTGTTTTTCTGGCCCTAACAGAGTACTTGCATTTCGTTTATTGCATTCGATCCGACCAATAGCCTTAATCGCGCGAAATGGCGAGAGAATCTGTTTGTGGGATTTGTAACAGCTTGAAGAGGAACCTTGGCAATGACTGAGCTTTTATATATTTATAACGCTAACTAACAGTCGTTCTTACCTCCGATTCATCCAGCCTACTTGCGTTTAAACTGACTAGGCAACTCCAATAATTAAGACCATACGCTGTTGGTTGCCTTCCCTTCCTGGAAGTTAAAAATGCTTTTCATGCTGTATACCGATTCCCATGAAACTTTTTCTGGGGAGGAAGCTGCTTAATTTTATAAAATTTGAAAGTTTCAAATATTTTTTAATTTAACACTGCCCATATTTTGATCACAGCCCCAAACTATAAAACTATAAAGTAATAGATATGTATTTGTCCCAAATTTAATTCAATTCAATGTCATTTGGAATATTTTTTAAGCAAAACTTGTTTTACTGAAATTCCATGTGGCATTTTCATATTACAAAAAAATTACAGTCATCGATATAGTGGGTTTTACTTTCTTGAAATCTTAAAAACATACAAACATACATTCTAGTTGATCTTGATCATTACTGCTCGATGGGAAAGTATTATAATCCATGTGATTCCATTAAACTTCTTTTCTTGCTACCCATGGGAATTCCTCTAAGCCTTAAAGTAGGTAGTTTACATTCCAAGGATTTCTGAAGGGCCTTTTTAGGTGCTTTGATTAAGGAGGTAATTTTAGGTCGGTTCATTAAGGAGGTACTTTCATCATTTACTTAAAGAATTAGGTTATTGAGTTTGGTTCATTCTAGTTGTCAAAAAAATTTCAACATTTTTTTCCTTTTAATGTAGTAGAAAATTTTATGATATTTAAAATTATGAATTTAGTTATTATTTAAATGAATTATTAGAAAATTTTACCATTCTCACTCTCATTTCATTGCGAACTATACTTGTTCTATTTACCACATTCACACTTTACTTCAATGCAAAATATTCATACTTTACACCACTTTCACACATCATTGCAAATATCTCTCATAGTTCATTTCAAACAACTAATTTCTTCTTATGCAAATATTCCTTGTATTGCACCTCTTGACACCCACTTTCACTTCACACTGTACATTAAACTTGCACCTCTAGATTCTCTTGAATTTGTAGATACTCCTTCATCTTGTGCATGACACTTCTAAGCTTTGGATTTGCTCTAATGAAATTATTTAATTATTATTTCAAATACACATTAGTCAAATCACTTTCAAATGGTTATGAAAGCTATCTTCTTCCTTAAATTCATTTGTTATTATATTAGATTTGTAAATTAAAGCATACTTTTATAGCTTTGCACAATAATATTGTATTAATGTTTTTTACTTAATGAATTATC
>APFE031628752.1:0-11354 GCA_000404065.3 Pinus taeda
TTTTAACTGGTGCTTCTAGTAGCAATGTTCTAGATAAGCATGGATGGACTGCACTTGATGGGTCTACAGTTGAAACTCCGACTACTTTTCCTCCATACAAAGGAATAGTATTAGGAGAAAAATCAAATGTTGCTAAAGCCATTCCTTTAGTCCAGAAAGATGATAATGCCTTAGGGATTGATGGTAGGATCCAAAAGGCTAGTGAACAAATAAATTGGACTAATACTGCTTTGAAAGGTCTAGAAATGAATGTAGCAAAAGCTGAAGAAGTGAAGAAACAGGTGGATATTGTACAGTCTTCTTTTAATAATGTAAATTCTTGTCTGAATAGTATTCAGTTTGGTTCCAGTATGACTCGCTCATATATTAGAGAGTCTTTAAATAAAATTGAGGAGATAGAAGAACATTTAGTTGATACAACTAAAACACTCCTCACTGGCTTGACTGAGAAATTTGATAAGATGCAGGTTGCAAAAGTAGAAAAGCCAGTTCCAAATTCATTTTTGGTCAAGAGAAATATAAAAATTGAACATTCAATGAGGAATGTAGAAAAATTCCCTCTGCTGTTTCCCAAAGAAATCAAAGAAGAAGAGTCTGAAAAGATAACTATTGCTTCTTTATTTGAGGAACCAGAAACTCAAATCCTCCCAATCTATGAGCCCCTTGAGCATAGACAGCCCCTCGAGCATAGATATAACAGATACTCTGCTCCTGATATCGAGGGAAAGGGAAAAATGCCTGAAGCACATACTTTCTTCCCTGACTCCCACAGAGAATGGAACATAGATAACATGAGTGTTGGCCAAATTCGCCAAATGATTGACATAATGTACACTGAATATAAACTCATGTGTTTAAGGGGAAAATCAGAGGTAGATGCTTGCAAATCGATCATCCAGTGTTTTACAGGTACTCTTCTCAGATGGTGGGAAGCAGAATCATCTCCTAAGTTGATTGAGACTATGGAAGCTGAAGTCCTGAAAGATGAAAAGGGAGATGTAATTCATAACCAAGATGGCACTGTAATAAATAATATGATTGGTGCCTTAACATCTATGATTTTAGAACACTGGTGTGGTTGTGAAATTGAAATAGCAAATAAACATGAGGTTATTTTGATGAACCTCAAATGCCATAAGATGTCCCAATATGATGATTTTCACAGAGATTGGATGCAGCGGATATATGAAGTAAAAGATTCCAAAAATCTTCTTTGGAAACAGGTATACGTTGCTTCTTTACCTTCCAGATTTGTTGATTATATCAAAATGTAGGATATTTTTCAGTTGCCCTTCGAGTCATATACATGGGGAGAAATCTATTCTCTTATTACAAAGACTCTAGTCAGCCTTTGCACCAGTTCAAGAGTCAACAAATCCTTAGAAAAATTATCTCGGTTGCCGGATAGAAAATCCATCTGTAGTAAATATGGATTAACAGTTGATGATCCATTGGTTAAAAGAAGAAAGTCTAAGAAAAGGGCAAAAAGAGAATTTAAAGAGACTTTCTACAGAAATAAAAAAAATTACCCAAGAAATAAAAGAAAATATCCTACAAGGGATAAAGCTCCAAAAAGAAGAGGCTATTATAAGTATATTCCAAAGACTCACTACTATAATCCTTCTGATATTCATTTGCACACATCCAAGCAAGAAAAGTGGAACAAAATAACCTGTTGGGTGTGTGGACAGACAGGACATACTGCTTCAAGATGTCCTCAAGGCGAAGAATCCAAACTTGAAAGAGGGAAAAAGACAGCTGTTTATGCCCAGAAAGCTAAACAAGTCAAAAAAGAACATGCTAGCCCATTTTCTTGTCTTAAATGCAAGTCAAAATTCCATGCTACAGAACATTGTCCAAATCTTCATATTGCAGCTCAACAGCACCAACTAGAAGATTCATCTTTAGATTCTTTTAGTAGTACAGATGAAGAATTTCAAGTAAATATGGGCCATTTTAGTGATTCAGATCTATCAGAATGTTCTTGTTCAGACTCTGATGAATGTGCATGTCATGTTTTCTATGATAAAGATTCTGAATTTTCTGACAGCTCCAGTGAAGACGAAGAAAGGCCAAAGCCTCCCAAAGAAAAAGTCCTCATGGCATCCATTGAAGAAGAAGCTGAGATGAAGATTTTAGGCCAAATCAGGAATATGGAAGAAGGTGCAATGAAAGACCGCCTGATAGAAGCCTTTACGGAGCAACTCAAATCTAAAGCTTCAAAAGACTTAGGTAAGAAGCCATTGTTTATAGATGCTTCATATGAAAGGAACACCAAATCTTTCCAAAGGCATCATCAAAAACCAGGAAAAATAAGATCCCTGACATTGGGAGAAGTGAGTGGTGAAATTCACCAGCTCAAGTCCGAAATCGCCACCATCAAAGCACAGATAGCAGAAATAAAGAAAGGAAAGGAAATTAAAGAAGAAGAAGAAGAAGAATCCTGGAACATAGGATCTCGCCATAATGAAATTGAAATTGCAGAAGGAAGGTCAGACCCACATTTTGGCTTTCGGGATATGAGATTATTTACTATTACATATCAACAACATCATGTTAAAGTAAAAATCTGTATCCAAGGTCAAATATTTTTTATGACTGCATTGTTGGATTCTGGTGCTGATATCAACATTCTTAATATTAGAAATATTCCAGCAAAATACTAGGTCTCTGGAGAAAGGGAAGTGGTAGGACTAGGAAATAAGAAACTCAAATATGAAATCCCTAGAGCTTCCTTATGTTTTGACACTCATTGTGTGTATATGAAGTTTGCTATTGCAGACATACCTGTTGACTGCATATTAGGTAATGTCTTTCTAGCTGCAGTAGAACCGCATGGTTCTGCAAGGATAAAAGGAAACAAATCTGGTTATTCATCTCTAACCCACATCAGAGGTACAAAGAAAAGATTGAGCTCCCCTATGTTCACTCTCGGGTCCCACCATGGTCCAACCTGCAGAAATTGACAAGCAGATCCTGTTAACAGATCTAAAGATCTAAAGGCAACTGAGAATCGAAGAAGCTGAAACAGCCGCAAGTTAAGAAGAATTCAGAACTAAAAGAAAAATGGCAGAGAAGTGTTGTTCAGAAGAACCAATGCTTCTGCATAGAAAGCAACATACAATCACGACGCATACAAAGAAGATAAAAAGTAGCCTGCAAAAGCAGAGCAATACCAATGAGCCAAATAGAATGTGTCAACAGAGATTCACAACTGCTTAACAGAGGTCTAATCAGAAAGAATCCACTAGTCCCTGGAACTGCTATGGGTTCTATGTGAATAAAAGAGCAGAAAAAATTAGAGGTATTCCCAGACTTGTCATAAATTATAAGCCTCTAAATTCAGTCTTGGCTGATGACACATATCCAATTCCGCATAAAGGGGACTTAATCAGGAGAATTGCAGGAGCAAAGATATTTTCAAAGTTCGATTTAAAGGCTGGATTTTGGCAGGTCGCTATTCATGAAGAAGACAAATTCAAAACTGCTTTCAGTATCCCTGCAGGACATTACGAGTGGAATGTCATGCCTTTCGGTCTCAAGAATGCTCCCTCCAAATTTCAGAAAGTTATGGATGACATATTCAAACCATATTTTATTTGGCTGCTTGTATATATTGATGATGTTTTAATCTTGATGACCATTTCAAGCATGTAAATATTTTTATGAAGTTGGTCCGTAAGAATGGTCTTGTGCTTAGTAAAAGGAAGATGGAATTGTTCCAGACTTCAGTTAAATTTTTGGCTCACCAGATTGCAAACGGCCAGATCTCTCTGCAGCAGCATGCTATTGAGTTCGCAGACAAATTTCCAGATGTCTTGAAGGATAAGACACAATTACAGAGGTTCCTTGGTTGTTTAAATTATGTGAGTAGTTTTTATCAGGATTGTGCTAGTGATAGAAAATTTCTCAATCCAAGAACTGGCAAAAATCCTCCCCCATGGACAGAAAAGCACACCAGAGCAATTTAGGAGATTAAGGCGAAGGTAAAATCCTTGCCTATTCTATATATTGCAGATGATGAAGCCTTTAAAATTGTAGAATCTGATGCCAGTGATATAGGTTGGGGTGGAATTCTGAAACAAAGGATTGGTGAAGAAGAACAAGTAGTTCAGTTTGCCTCAGGGGTCTGGAACCCAACTGAACAAAGGTATTCTGTTATTGAAAGAGAGGTAAAAGCTGCTTGGAACTGTATTAGCAAATTTGCAGTTTATCTTATTAACAAGTCATTCCTTCTTAGGACAGACGCTTCAGCAATGAAGAAAGTCTTGTCTAAAGACATCAAGAAACCAGAAGAAGCAAAGTTTGCTAGATGGCAAGCATTATTTGCAAATTTTGATTTTTCTGTTGAGCATATTAAAGGAGAACAAAATTGCCTCCCTGATTTTCTCAGCCGGGAATATCTTGAAAAAGAAAAAGAAACTGCACAGGTCATGATAATTGTCACCGAATGGGATCAAAGTCAGAAGTGTGAAGTCTTGAGGACTATCCCAGATAACCAAGACTGGGATACATATAAAAACAACTGGAAGCCTACATGGCAATTACGGAATACAAAAGTTCTAGATGCAGATCTCCAGCCTCATGCAGATCTTCAACACTATGTGCCAGAAAGAAGAGTATATCCAAAAGGCAGAAAATGGATTCATGACATGATATATACTAAAGCAAAAGCCGATGCAAAGACAGCAAGAGAGGCATTAGAATCAAATTTCCATGACATTGGACGGATTGGGCACCAGGGAGATAGTAATACTAGAATCTATGGAGCATACTTCTGCATTTATCGTACCAGAGATCTATGGGTAAATCTTCCACAAATCCAATCAGGTGCAAGATGGCCAAGAGATGACCCTAAGATAATATTCCCAGATACAGTCTACAACTTTCCAGACTATAAAAAGCTATGGTGGGACTTCATAAATGTCGATGATAAGACAGATACCCATTATACAAAATTAAAGTTTAGCACAATGGCAGCCTCTCAGAATAATCGGCAATGTGAATGGTTCCAGAACTGGTGGGTAGATTACGGTGTTAATAGAACAACTATGGATCCTGTGTACCATGAAGGATATCAAAGAAGACACTGTCAAAGATGCTTTGATTATAACATTGGAGACTGCTACCATCGCATCTACAACACAGTCAGAGAAATGACAGCTAAAGAATGGGACCCTTTTCACATGACCAATTATTCTCTCCAAGAATATATGGTAGATCACTTGGAATGGTGCGTGCTAACCAAAGTTCAGCATCAGATCATACTGGGAAAGCCGATGATAGTACGGAGAATATACACCAAGGCATGTGATGACTTGCTTTATAAAAGGGAAAGATTCCCTGACTTTACTTTATTTTGAATAAGTACCAGTCACAAGGGCTTAATTGTGATCAGTGTTCCCGTGGGCTTTACTGTTCAAAAGCCTCCACATTGTAAATATTCCCTCCTAGTCTTTTCTCGTGTGCTTTTTGTACAAAAGTATCCACTGTGTAGCTAGTCATGAGTCTGCTTTACCTGCTTTAGGTACAAGAATCTACTTTATAGACAATATCACATGCGTTACCCGAAAGCAATTATTCGGCCTGGCCCGAATATTTGTGCGAACGTCGCTTTGATAAAAGACTGGAAAAGAAATGATTCTTGAAGTCTTTTCGGTCTGAACAATAGTAATGTTTGTCCCCACTTCACATGCTATATAAAGAAGGGTAAGGCTCATTTGTAGATCATCGAGTCTTAGGCAATCTTGTGTGTGTGTTTGAGTTGAGTGTTCTCCTGCTCTGCATCTGCGGATATTCAGTCCGATCTGCTTGCATCATGAGTAATCACTCAAAGTCCTTAGTTGGTTCGAGAAGCCTGCGTATCAGTGTGCTCGGCACTGGTAAGAACCTAAAGTGGCCGAACCATTAGAAGAGTCTAGTTTTGGGTGTGAAGTCTGATTCTAATACAGAGCCTATATCTTGCCAGAAGCTTCCGGTAGTCTCAATCAACTTAGGAGATGATACGAAATCGGACGAGCAAAAGCGTTCGATTCCGTATGTAATTTGATTGGAATATAAATAAAAAAAATTATCTGATTGTGTGTGTAAGTTGAGCGGAATAAATAAAATCAGTATGGAAAACTATAAAATTCAACACAAAACCAGGTTGGGAAATTATAAAATTCAACTGTATACATATACACGTTATCTACAGACAGACGCCACAGAATGTCTCGAACCCAAACAGTCAATTTCACTCTTTATAGAATACCCGTCTATCTATTGGGAGGAGGCGAGCAGATTAAGTCAGTGTAGAGAAATCCAGAACAAGAGTGGCTCAGCAAACCAGGGAACCTCCTCCTCCCTCCAATTATCGCGCTTCGACATATCCTGCGGTGGCAGCTCCTCTTCGGAGTCGAGGAAGAGTGGCCTATATTTGGCTCTGTTACAGATGGCAGCAGATGGTCGCAGATGGTCGCGTCTGGACAATTGCTGTCGGTTCATAGGTTGGATAGTTTCAATCTGGTGGCTCTTGACATCTCTTTATAATGCTCTTCCACAGTTTGTGACGGACACCATCACTGGCCCTCTGCCAGACCCTCCCGGCCTCAAGTTAAAGAAGGAAGGCCTGACGGTGCACCATCCTGTTGTTTTCGTGCCCGGGATCGTCACCGGGCGACTCGAACTCTGGGAGGGACGCCCTTGTGCTGATGGGCTCTTCAGGAAGCGCCTCTGGGGTGGGACCTTCGGCGAAGTCTACAAGAGGTCTGTATGCATCTTGCTATAACCTAAATATATTTCGAATAACCAATGAGATAGGTACTGCTGGAAATTTCATGGAATCTGGTTTTTGGTTTGGTTTATTCCCTTTTTGGCAAGGAACTTCTATATGTAGCTTCATGTTCCGGATTATCCACAGTTTCTAGTTCAGTCTGTCGACGTTTCGAACCCCAACGGGGGTCCATCATCAGGACACTTCTGAAGAATAGAAATGAAATGAATGAAAGATGAAAGATGATGAGAGAACAGGAGCGGGAACCTGCTAATAAATACACAAAGGAACCCTAATAAGAGAGCCGACACTACCATTTTATTATTTCAAGATATTAATTTATCTTTATATGATTATTATGATTAATTTATTATATTTAATTTATTTTAGATTAATTAATCAATTAATTAATAAAATTAGAATTAATAGATATAATTAATTATAATATTAATTAAAATGATAAAATTATTAGTTACTTGATATAATGGCATAATTTTAGAATAAAAATCATTTTAATTGATTAAATTGATATTATTATTTTTTATCACATTATTATTATTTAGATTAATAAAATTCATACATTTTATTTTAATTTTAACTTTCCTTTAAACTACCTTTTAGTAAACCCTAATCCCCTTATTCTATAAACCACTTAATAACCATATTTTAATTTAATCAATTTTTAATAATTTAATTAAGCCACTTTTTTATTATAAAGATTAAATTACTTTAAATTAATTTTAAACCTAAACCCTTATTTTATTTTTATTATACCATTGTTAATCAGATTTATTTTTATTTTCATATAAATTAAAATTAAATTAAGCCCTTTATATTTTAATTTTAATTTTAATTTTATTTTAATTTAATTAATAATAATTTTATATAATTTAATTAAGCTCTTTCTTTTATTTTTAAGCCTCTTTTTTTTTTTTTTAATATTAATAGATTATATTTACTTTAATTATAATAATTTTATAACCTAAATCTCCTTTTATTTTTATTTTTATTTTACTATGGTTAATGAGATTAATATTAATTTATTTAATTTAATATAAGCTCTTAATTAATTATAATTTAATTAATTAAGTCTTTAATTTAATTTAATTTAATTAATATAATTAATTAAATTAAATTAAATTAATATAATTAATTAAATAAAATTAAATTAAAAGATTAGTAATGATTAATTAATAATTTAGAAAAAACCTCTGATCGGAAGGTCTACTGATCTTGATCTTCCAAGGGCTTCGGGGGGTAATTTGTCCGATTAGGGGGAACCAGTTCCCACTGATTTCACTTCCATTGTCCCTGTTGAGGTTCTGCGGGAATTTCATAATTTCAATGGCTTCTCTGATTTTTCTTTTATGGTAATTGTCCTCCCTTGCAATTACCTTGGCGTCTTCCAAACACATATGATGTTTGGTCTTGGATGAGTGCTCTGCAAGGGCCGACGTACGAGATCTGTCATTCTTTATGTCAGCTGCGTGTTCTTTAAGCCTTACTTTCAGCGATCGACCTGTTTCCCCAATGTAACTCATACCACATCAGCAATCAATTTTGTACACTCCCTTGAGTTGCTGACGATCGATGTTGTCCTTAACTGACTTCATCATCTGCCTTATGGTTCCACATGTTGTAAATTGCGTATCTATGTTTTTCTTTTTTAATATTCTCGCAATCTTGTCGGTAACCCCCTGGATGTATGGAAGGTAAACCCTCCCCTGATGGTCTTCAATGCCGCAGCGAACTCTGTTCATCACATTAACCCAACACCATATTTTTGAGGGCTTTGAAGCCGGATTTGAGCACTGAAAGTGTTTTCGAACCAACTACTTGACCACAACCAACTTGGCTAATTCCATCTAATAATTTGCCTCAACCCACTTGGCCAATGCCATCTAACAATCGGCTTCAACCCACTTGGCGAATCCCATCTAAAAATCGGCTTTAGCCCAGTTGGCGAGGCCCGCCTAACAGTTGGCCTCAACCCACTTGGCAGTTCCATCTAATAATTGGCTTCACACACCTACGAATCCAATCTCAGTCACAAAAAATTTCCAATCACAGGACTCTGTATTTTGCTTTTGAATAATATGTCTCATCTTAAAGAAAGGAGTTTTCTATAATGAGACTTTTTTGAAGTCTTTCTGGTGGGTATTTCCGGTCAAAATCCGGTAGCGATTTATTGGAATCCCAAGTTTGATAGCTAGTTTATGCACAATCAAGTCGTCCCATGGTTTTTCAGGGTGCTGAATCCAAATATGCAGTTAAAAAACCATTTTAACTGCAACAAATCAAGATTTAACCTTAATTCCTTCACCGGATTCCGTCACCGGAATCTGCAAAAAATCACATTATAGACAACTCCTAACAGAAATATATTTACAAAAGACAATAACTAATGGAAGAATATATGCAACAATGAATGATATCATCTTCCTCAGCACTATGACGGCAGAAATCAAATCAGAATAAGCTGAAAGCATCCAGTTTCAAAAGACAAAATAAAAGTGGAAGGGTATATACAACAATTATCATCTTCCTCAGCCCTATGAGGGCAGAAATAAAATCAGAAGAAGTTAAAGCATCCAATACTTTAGCATGTTTGATCAGAAGATATGCTTTATGTAACAATTGCAGACATGCTTGTTTCTGCTAAACATGACCAAAATATTGAAATGAATGCACCTCATTGGAAAAAATATGCTTGCATCTAAACCTCCAAATAGTGAACAAAACAGTGTTTCGAAGCCAATGCCAGAATCCTGAGAAAGCATAAAGCACTAGGTAGCGAGAGTCTCGAAAAAGTGCTGCTCACCAACGTAGCTTCCCTTGAAACAGGACTCTTTTTGATTCGGCGAGCACTCTTGTGTTGAAACTTGACTTTGCTCTCCGAGCCGGTGAGCTAGGTCAAAACTCCATCAAGACTTCTTGTCAAAGTCTGCGAAATTCGGTTTGGTCCATATGTTTGCCTAGTTTTGCCAATTTTTGAGATTTTTTCAAGTGTATTCTGGTTACTTTTGAATAAGCTAAACCTTTTTGAAGAATCATCTAAGCTGCTTGGAAAGAAGGTTTCTGTCATGACTTGAGATATGTGGGCATTTGCTGATGGGAAGTGTAAGCACTGTTGAACTGTTGAAGGAGAAATGTGCAACCTGAGTTATGCAAAGACGCTCAGATCTAGAAGAATATGGGAAATACAATGTTTTTGTCAAAGCAGAAATGTGCATTTGTCTCTGAGCTGACCCTTGCAAAAGGAGAAAAACACCGAAATCAGTTCTAAGCAAGCAAAATAAATTTCTACTTCCGTACTTGTAGATGGATCGGACAGTAGAAGCCCTTGTAGAATTTCAAAAAAAGAGGACTCAACAGTTCAAGGACATTAACTATGTTGTTTTACCCCAATTCTCCTTATGGTTTGCTGCAAACATACCCTCCCCGTGTGAGTGATGCTAAGTGAGAATGCCACCAACTACAAAACTACATTAACTAGAAAAAATTGTGATCCTACCAAAACTTCTATTGTCTTAAAAAAAAAAAAAAACATAAAAAAATTGAACTTGGTAATTAATTTAAATAAATCTATACTATAATCAAGTAAATCTACAATATAATGGAAATATAGTTAATATTATAACAAATAAACACTATTTCCCACAACAACTTTAATGCAATTGTTATAGAAATTTTAAACATAACAAAATTTTGGCATTTTGTAGATTCTATACATAATATAACACTATCCTTGGGAAAATTTAAATCAATTAAAATAATTAGAAATTTAAATGAATTAAAATTGAGTAACATTTTATAATTTATTTGTTTATAATTTTACCTGGGGGAGGCAAGTCTCCGCAAGGCTAGTGTACTCTTTAGTTTTGGAGAAGAAGTTGAATGATAGTATGCATCACAATTAGGAGTTGTTTTCAACAATTTAGCAGAGTCGTATGTTTTTTTAAAGGCATTATCTTAGTTCATACATGTTGGAGATCAGATGCAAAGCAGATTCAACTAAATACTCAGCAAATAAATCAAGCACATAAGACACAGAGGTTTAACGTGGTTCACCCAACCAATCTGGGCTACGTCCACACAACATAGGCATCGGCAATATTTATTAATCAAACAGGAGATTACATAATTAATCAAATCCTCACAAACTCTCACACTCTCAAAACAATCCGTATGGATACCTGTTTTATAACAAGGAGAATCTAACTGCCTCATAAATCCTCTCAACTCAAATTTAAGATGCATTAACTCCCTCCCAACAACCTGCAGCTAATCTAGCAACAAATTCCTATTGTTGTCATCTACTAAGATTTTTGCCTATTTTACATAAAACAGAAAATCTCAACAATCTCCACCTTGACAACAATTAGCCTGATGCCCTGTTTCTTTATTATTTTATCTTTTCTGCTAGCCAAGAGAAGCCAAACACCAGCATAACTTCTCTAACAAAACTGGTTTCGTGAACATGTCTGCACAATTCTCCTTTGTATGCACCTTTTCAAGAGAGACTCCCCTTTCAGTGATAACCTGTCTTACAAAATGGTACTTGATTGGTATATGCTTTGATTTACTATGATAGGCTGGA
>APFE031628760.1:0-20218 GCA_000404065.3 Pinus taeda
GTGGAAGAAGGAGAACATGAGATCTTATATTTAATAATGAGTAAGGAAGTCATTGTTAATCAGAGATGGAGAAGGATGGTTTGTTGGGCATAAAATAAGGAATCCATTAGATGAGAAGTGTTGCTTAGACTAGAAATTAGATGAGTACAATTAATGAATTCTTGATACACACCCCAAAAGTAATTTTTAAGTATATGTTGAATATACACATATAGCAATGGAAGTAGTCCAAAGTTACTGCCTTCAAACTCTATAAACCAATCACAAATTACAATGATAAAGAAGAATAATGGATGATGTTAAAAAAACTTAACACATGAAAAATGTAGAAGAAAGGATCCGCATAAGAAATAAGTGAATCTAGTGGATGATTCCCTCAACTAAAAAACATTATAGAGAAATTTTCCTTAGGTTTATTTACAAAACATAGTCGTCTCTATCTCTCTCAAACTTATTCCTTTTCTCCCCTTCTAAAGTCTTCAATTGTTACATATGCATTATTTAGATGTTGAATGATTATATTCATCTCTCGAACTTATCTAACTCTTTCATAGAAAGTAGTCTTAATGATACACTTTTGTTGCTACCTACTTTGCCACTTCTCCTTTCTATCTATCATCATTGATCCTGTGATTTTTATTTTCTCAAGAAGTGGATTTGGAATCTCAAAATCATTATGGGTGAAAAATGTCATTAATAATTTAGTAATTCTATTTATTTTTATTTTTATTTATTTTTGTTTCTCAAAATATTTTATTTAGCCAAAAGCATGAATGTTCCATTTTGTAAAATGCATGATATATTTTATTTTCCTTTACCCATGTAAATTATATTTTTCATTTTTACCATACAACTCTTTTATTTATACATTCAATATTGTATACTTATCAAAATTCCATATTTGATGTCTTCATGTGGGGGTCCATGGTGAAAATAAGGTGGTATACCACTTGATGTGCATAACAATGATTCATTGGGTGCAACCTCCTATTTGTGCATTTTAAAACTACTAATCAACTACCCTTCCCTGCAAATTGCGGATGTGATAAATTTGATTTGCATGAAGATTAAGAAACACTAATTAATTTTAATTAATCATGTCATGCATGGAATAATAATTGGGTTACTGGAGATGAAAATTATCCCATTATGAATAATGGAGGGCAGAAATTTCAAATAAATTCATGTTTTAATATCCATGTAACTTTATAATGTTGGGTTGTAAATTTATGAAAGTTAATGAATAAAATAGTTATTTATTTATTGTTATGTTAATAAATATTTCTTGTCAAATAAATAAAATTTGTTTATTTAAAGTTATAATTTGGGTTTAATAAAAGTTATTATAAAAATAAGCCTTTAATTTCAAAAACCTTATTTTACATAAAAATAATTATTATTTTTGGATTTTGACCTTTATTATTATTTTTTAATATTGGATATAAATAATGATGGGAATGGATAATAGAACAAGGGCTTGGTAAAGAAAGTCTAAGCTTGAACCAAGGGTCAATATTTGAATAAACAAGAGAAATTGGTTTAGGAGATGAGGGTGAGATCAATGAATAAGCCAAACTTGTGTGAAGTCAAAAGTTTGGTGGAGCCATTTTATGCTACAACAAGGCTCACATGGCTAGCTACATTTCCATGAGTAATGGTGGTTGACATGACATCCTTTGGAAATATGGTGGTCAATCATGATAGGTCAATTTTTATGATACATAACTTTTGTGTCATAACTCCAATTGACGCGATTCTTGTATCGTTGGAAAGGTATTTGAGTGTTGAATAACACCAAGGCGTGTTACACTTAAATGAGAAATTTTTACATCTAGAAAATATGATTTAACAACTCAAAATAGTATTCAAAGGTTTTTGACCCAAAATAAAACCCCTTTTCCACATAGTGGCCCAATTATAACGTAGCATGATAGCAAACTAGTGGTTAAAATTGACCCATTCAACCTTTACTATGAGTTACAACTTGACCCTTCTAGATTCGTCTTCACAAGGTCTATTGTTCCTCGAGATGTTCTTGGTTACTTATAAATAATGGCAAGGCATCTTCAAACCAACTTTTGACCAGAAGATAGCCCTTGGATTAGAATGGGCTCCCTTAGCTATTGTTAGTCATTTATTACTTACTCTTACTAAGTAGTAGCTCACAATGTTAATCTCCGTGGTTAGATTTAAAGTGGAAAGGGAAAAAAAGGGTTAAGGATAATGATGGAAGGAGACTGTAATTTAAAATCTATAAATATCTAAATCCATAGGGCTCTCCGTTGGCCACAAAGTTTTATCTAACAGAGCAAAATAATTGACAATGGAAGGTGGAAGAAAATATAAGAACATAAGATCTCATATTTAATAGAGAGTAAGAAAGTCATTGATGACCTAAGATGAATAAGGGTGGTTTGTTGGGCATCAAATAATGAATCCATCAAATGGGAAGTGTTTCTTATATTGGAAATGAGTTGACTACAGTCTATGATTCAGTTAATACACAATCCAAAGTAATTTTCAAGTATATGTTGAAGATACACATATAGTAGTGGAAGTAGTACCAAGTTACCACCTTCAAATTTTGTAAACTCACTGCAAATTAGAATGATAAACCATAATAATGGATGACATTAAAAATATTAAAATATGAAAAATGAGGAAGAAAAGATATACATAAGCAAGAGATGAATCTAATGGATTATTCCCTCAATAAAATCTTTTTGTAGAGAAAGTTTCCTAGGGTTTATTTACAAAACAAACTCCCCTCTCTCTATCTGTCTCTCTCATCCAACCTCATTCCTTTCTATCCCCTTTTAAAGTCTTTAGTTGTTGCATATATACTCTTTAGATGGCAAATAATTATTTTAATTTGTGGAAACACACTATTTATTTCATTAAAATTAATCCTAAAGATAAAAATTTTGTTGCTACCTACTTTTACACTTGTCCTTTCCATTGATTATCATTGATCCCATGATTTTTATTTGCTCAAGATGTGGATGCAAAATCTCAAAATAATTATTTCTTGTATGAGTGGAAAATTGCAATAATAATTTATCGTTTTTTATTTTTATTTGTTTTATTTATGTTTATTTTTGTTTCTCAAAATATTTTTTTTACACAAAAGCTTGTACTTTCCATTTTCTAAAAGGCATGATTACTATTTTCTTTTCTCTCTCTTTTTTTCCCTTTACACATGTAAATTATATTTGTTCTTTTTACCATATAACCCATTTATTTATACATTAAATATTGTAGACTTTCAACATTCATTTGAAATAAACATTGATGTCTTTATCCCTCGTTCATGTGGGTGGTGGGAGGGGGGATGGGTGGTGTGGTCCATGGCGAAAGCCATGTGGTATACTGCTGTATGTACGTGGAAACCATTGGTTGGGTTTGCCCCCATCTTTATGTATTTTAAAACTACTAATCACCCCCCTGTTGTCGCATATTGTTGATTTTATAAATTTGGTTTGCACAAAGATTAAGAAATAATAAATTAATTTTAAGTGATTATGTTGAGCATGGAATAATATTGGTTGAATAGAGAGGATAATTATAACTCCCCATGAAAAATGGAGGGTACAAATTTTAAAGAAATTCATATTTTAATATCCATGTAATTTTCTAATGTTGTATTTTGACTTTTTGAAAATTTAACGAGTAAAATGGTTTTTTATTTATTATTTATTTTATATATATTTTTAATTAAATAATATTCATTTATTTAATTCCATAATTTGGGTTTAATAAAAACTATTATAAAAGTAAGCCCTTGATTTTAAAAACCTTATTTTACATGATACTAATGATTAGTTTTGGATTTTATCTTTTATTATTAAATTTTAATCTTCGCTATAATTAGTGATGGGATTGGATGATAACATAAGGACTTGGTCAAGAAAGGCTAAGCCTGAACCAAGAGACATTATTTGAAAAGACAAGAAAAATCGGTGTAATAGATGAAGGCGAGATCAATGAATAGGCCAAACATGTGTGAATTCAAACATTTTGGTGGGGCCATTTTATGCTACAATGAGGACCACATGGCTAGCTCCTTTTCCATGAGTAATAATGGCTAACATGGTGTCCTCCCAAAATATGACAGCCAATCATGATAGTTCTACTTTTAGGAACCCTAAATTTTGTGTTGGAACTCCAATTGACATGATTCCTACATCATTGGAAACATATTTGGGTGTATAATAATGCCAAGGGGTGTGGAACTTAAGTGAAAAGGTTTTACAATTGAAAAATGTGATGTAAGGCCTCAGAATAGTCTTCAAAGGTTTTTGAACCCAAATCTCCAAATTGGATCTCGCTACTAAAACTACTCTTGTAACTTGATTGCTCTAATTTTTTTCCACCCTAAAAGCATCGAGATGGATGAAAAACAATATAATGATCGAATTTAAATCATACCTCTCCATTTTCCAAGGCCATTCACTAAATGAGATGAGCTAATTTTTCCTCTACCTTCTCTTTGGAGTACCATTTAGCTTTGCCTTGAAGTTGTGCTTTCAACCCAATATGCCAAAGGTCACACTACCCTTGTCTTGTAGTTCTAGAGTTATTGCAAAGCTATATCTTATATCAACTCTACATGAGAATTTGGTTTTAAATCCTCTATAGAAGTTAGGACCTACTCATCTTCTGGATCCAACATGGAAGGCTCATATAATTTCATATTTTCTACATTCACCACTGAGTAAATACATGTGTATGAGGGAATATTGATTCTATTAGAATTATCTACCATTTTTCTAGAATCTAAAATGGAAAATATTGTAGAAACTTGATTTTATTACTAGGACTCTGTATCCCCTCCTCGTTCAATTTTAACCATACTCCATCTCTAATCCTGAATAAATTCTCTAGTCTATGTTGATATTTCTTGGACTTTTACTTTTCTTATGACTTCTTCATTCTCTTATGTACTTGTAGATGGATTTGCTTGATCTTCTTAATACATTTATTTTCTCTTAAAGCATCCAATATTATATCCTCCCTCGCTCACTCCTCCTTGTTGTCCGTATGCAATAACCAAAGGAGAAAGTGGAAAATATCCAAAACAAATTTCAAATGGGCACTTATCAGTAGAAGTCTAGTAACATCTATTGTAATAATGTTATATATGTAACAAATTTTCATCCCAAATATTTGGATTCTCTTGATCATATTTATGAAGGGAATATTATATAATATATATAATAATATATATATATATATAACTATATATAATATTATATATATATATATAATATATATACATACATATACATATATATACACCACATATATGCATACAATATACTAAATATACATACATATATATATATATATTATATCAATATATATCATAATAATAAATATATAATATATATATACATATATACATATACATACATACATACAGATATATATATAATAAATATATATAAATATATAAATATATATATATATATATATATATAGTATATATATATATATAACAAAACATAGAGATACAATATAACTTGAATTCTATTAATTAATGGAAATGTTGAAACTTTATAAATCCATAATGAAAACAAACTGGCTCGAACAATGGTAGTTTATCTCTGAGAAGAGATGTAATGACTACACACCTTCCCCCAACTATCTTAGAATAAGGAACCATGGCATTTTTATCATAAAGAAGCAATGAGAAAAGCATAAGCATCCAAAAATATTACCCTAGGAGATGAAGCACCAAACGGCTTGAGGGCATTGATAGGGAAAGTTGGAACACCAAATTCCTAGGGTCATAACTTTTGCAGATGATCTTTGTTCGGGGAAATCGATAGCCCATTCGAAAGGTCTATTTGAGAAGTACATTTTCCAGTTTCATTTAGTGCTTCCTTACCCAAAAAATATTATTTAGGGCCTCAAAAAGGCTTTGAAAGTTCATGACCAAAACAAATGTAGAAAAACCATCAAAATAGAAAAATATGGTGTGAGCTTGTGGAATAGGTGGGTGGACACCAATATCCATCACGATCAGTACTCCCTCCTAGGAAGAAATGGTCTCCATTTTGTTGAGTGCCTCCATGATATGGGAGAACTTCTGCTGAACTTGGTTCTTGATGATCCACTTTCCTTATTGCAGCACTTTCCCTTCTTTCACAATGCGATACAACTATATTCTCTATCGGTGAGTGCTCTTAATATGCATGTTAATGTTCTAGTCAATTGTTTCCTATTTAATGAAATCTAGGTTGTGATAATTTAGTGTTAGCTGGTCTGTGATTTTTTATGTGTCCAACAATGGTGGAAAGTATGGTCGAAAGAGGTCAACATTGAACACTAGGTGTAAGCCAAGGAAGGGGGTGATACTTAACTTAAAATCTTAGTAACCCACAACCTCAATGATGATGTAAGGTCCATAAAAATGTGGTAAAAGCTTCTGATGAGCCCCTACAAGCCACTGCATTTGCAAATGAAACCAAGCCTTGTCTCCCACTTGAAACTTGTGTGGCACTTGTTGCTAATGATGACATTGTTTGTACATAGTATTGGATTTCTACAAGATATCATGGATATGTTGGTTGATGCGACCTTATTTTTAAATAAACTTGGTGGATTTTTCTATTGGATATTGAACATATGCAAATTCTACCGATGTAGTTGGAAGGGGTAGTGCAACATCAATGGGACCAAATGATTGAAATCCCAAGACAACCTGAAAGGATTTGTGGCCATTTGAGGTATGGAGAGCTTTATTATAGCTGTGATAAAAATAGGAAATACTCTCATCCCATGTTCATAGGTGTTTGTATTTGTACATCTACAAAACGTTCATAATAATTCTATTGACGACCTCCTTTTGACCATCATTCCAGGGGTGAAAGGCAATTGATTTGGTGAGCTTGGTGTCCAACAATGTATAGAGGCTCGAACAAAATGAACTTAGGAATCTATTATCCCAATATGTTATGATGGTTTACAAGATCCCAAAATGTACCCACGCCTATTGGTAGAAGAGCTCGGATGTGGCTTCTGCTGTGTGTTGGGCCGCTAGTTTGTCATCATTATTATCACTCTTTAATGCCTATTTCATCCATTTCTACCATTCTTTATCACATCATCTATCATACTTTATCATATAATTCAATTTTATAATTATTTATGCTATGATGGATAAATATTATTTTTTCTCCTTTATTTTTAATAAATTAATGATTATTATGGATGATTTTACCAATGATGGTTTAATGAATTTGTTGAAACATCACTCACCATTTTAGCCTCCAAGGTCTTTTTGATATTGCAAATTTGATCTCCAACTCATTATTAAATATTCCAACTGAGAAATTCACTAGAATAAGAAGCGGTGATTTTGCATTGGATCTTTTGGGCAAATAAAGAAGAATCTAGAAAATTCAAAACATGGGTTTTGTCCAGAATGGACCGAATTAGATTTATGTTGAGCACTTTTCCCAAATTCAGTCTGTATTAAGATAAATAGAAGGTTTTCTGAAGATGATTTTGTTAGATTTGTTGTTGCGGCCGTTTTCCAAATTATTTCAGTTGGAATACCAAATTCGACCTGTTCCTATTGAATGTTCATGAAGAGATATTTCAGATATGATCTTGTTGATTAATTTGTTTGGTACAAGCCAATTTTGTAATGGGAATCATTTTGTGATCATCTCTTTTGTAACTTCTCTTTGCTCTCTGTGTATTTAAATGAAAACAGAGATCAAAGAGAGGAGGATGATAATGGGGGATAATAGGATAGGATAGGAGGAGGAGATATAATGGAGAGATTCAACTTTTCAATTGGGACCTCAACTATAATATATAGAATGTTATTCTGAAGGACACATCATGTTGTAAATGACATTTGGATTTGATGAATAATATATAACTTGCGTTTTTGTTCATTCAGATATTCTGAAGTAGCTAAGAAATATCTTTTGGTGGCTTGGGCCTGCTCTCTGGTGGATCTTATTGTTGTTCCCTGTTTTATACTTTTTCCATTTCCTGCGAGTTTATTCTATTTTGAATCTTTGTATTTCCTACCAGTTTATTCTGTTTTATATCTTTGCAATTGGTTTACTATCTTTAATTTTGATTTCGTATACTCATTTTAGTAATTCACAACTTTATTAATTGATTTCATTTATGCATATTGTGGATTGAATTAGTTATCAATTAAGGAATTGTTTCTCATTAATTAAGACAAAGTGTGATTAGTATAGATCGAGCTAAAAGAGCTCAGTTACTACTACATTTCTCTCGGTTGATGTTATTCCCATTTGAATTTCTTAATTAATGTAGATCCAGCTAAAAGAGCTCAATTACTGGTACAATGCTCTTGCTTGATGTTATTCCCATTCGAATTGCTTGATTAATGTAGATCCAACTGAAAGAGCTTAGTTACTGCTACAGTGCTCTCAGTTGATGTTATTCCCATTTGAATTGCTTGCTTAATATTGGATTATGGTTTTTCTTGAGATTAAGTCTTGATGCTTAGATGTATTATTTCCTTGAAAAGTTACAACTTGAGATTTATGATTACATCCATTTACTCTTGTATTGAATTTAATAGATTATCCTAAATCATTACTCTCTAGATTTATAGCTTGCACATATTGTGTACACTCTTGAAACAAAAAGAGTTACCCAGGTTGATAATTAATATGAGTCAATTAGGAGTTTTAAAAGACACCTTTTAGCACCCAACATTTTGGTGTCGTTGCTGGGGAGAGTGTTTCCATTTCACAGAGAGTGATGTATGTTTGATATTTGCTATTGGGAAAGAATTTGGTATTAAAAACAGAAGGTAAGAACCTATGTAACGAGCAATTAAAGAGTTTGCTCCTCTACCTGCTTTTTAGCACAATTGCATAGAAGTTGAAGTAGGTGTTTGATGTTTTTCTATTGTGAAAGAATTGGGCGTTAAAAATGGAAGGTAAGAACTTGTGTAACGAGCAAGTAAAGTTCTTGCTCCTCCACCCGCATTTCAATAGAATTGCGTAGGAATTGAAGTAGGAATTTTAGAGGTAGATTTTTTGAAAAAAATATCATAATTCTACTCGAGTGGTGATGTAAGCAACACCCATTTCACTAACCAATTGACAGGAACAATTGAAGGTGGAGTGTCAAAGAAACACATGAGGAACATCTTCTATTATGGTAAGAAATGGCTCACATTTCTACTTTTGAATTCCCTATCAAAGATCTAGGAGGAATGACACAAATGCACATAATTCCCCCATCTTCTCTAGCAAATTTTCATGGTTTGGCAAATGAAGACCTAGATACATTTTTATTTAAGTTTGAAGTACATTGTAGAGGATATGATTATTGTACTAATGATCAAAGGTTGAAATTGTCTACTCTTACTCTAAAAGGAGCAGTTATCCGATGGTTCATAAGCCTTAGTGGGAATTGCATCCAAACATGGGAGGACATGAAGAACGTATACTCGAAACATTACCAAGATTATTGCAAGGTCGATGAAGATATTTTCAATATGATACAAGGGGAAGATGAAATCTTGGAGGACTATGTAGAGTGATTTCATTACAACCTTCAAAAATCAAAGCATAAGCATTTGAAAAAAGAGATATTAAAAACACTCATTCTTAAACTAATTAAAGATGAATTTTTAGAACTCTTAAATCTAATGGGAAAAGGTGATGTTTTTCAGTTATCATATGATGATGTTTGTGAATTATGCATAAGGTATTCAAGAGGAATATTTAAGGCTGGTAAGAATTCTAGAGAAGTTTCTTCTTTCTTTTCCAAATCTACTACAAGAATAGGAGATATAGGAGTTGAAATCAATGATTTATTTGAACATTTAAAAATTGATTTTATTAGCTCTCTAAATTCAAAATTGGGTGTTTTGTAGGTTTAGAAAAAAATCAAGAAATTGAAGAAGTGTTTTTCCCTCATTGCCAAAAAGGAGCATCCCATAGATACTCACTCTTCCTTATCTAGGATGGAAGTAGCATATCAAAGATATGGGGAAGTTGCGAAAATTTCACAACCATGGAAATCATGGCCTACATGTATGGATCAAAACACTTCTTCTCCATTTTCTTAGTAGCATAATCCATTATGGAATACTCATGTGTTAGGGCAGCCATGTCAATCTCAATATAACCCCCACCAATCTTGTCTACAAGTTTGGCATGGTTTGTCTTATGATTACATGAATACTCTCCCACATCTTGTAGCACAAAACATCATCCAAATACTCCAGCAGCTCTTCCACAACATCTTTCTTGCCTATCAAAATCATCCACTCAACCCAATCAACTACATCATCTAAATGCTCCATTCCCTACACAATTTCCTGCTCAACCCATTCCACACCCTCACCATAATAAACCAATACAACATGCTTATAGTGTTGAACTGTAAAATTTATCCACCCTTCCCACCCATTCTATCTCACATGCGCCATTGGAGAAAACTTACAATGAGATTCAGAATGTTTCAAATTCAAAAATTGTAGAAGTTATGGAAGAAAATGAGGTTTCTTCTAGACTGCATCAACAAGTCGTTTTAAAAACTCAAGAACTTCATGATATTATGGCTATGGGAAATCAAGAAAGTAAATGATACATTGAAGATTTGTTTCACTCCATCATTTGTTTGCAACATCACTCCATACTTCAACAATTTTTTACACCATCTTTTCAAGGGAAGTTGGCTTCTCATACCCTAATATTTATTAACATGCATTTGTCAAATTTGGGTATGTACATACTTGAACCCTTATTCCGAAAATGGCTCCACTGGATGTACTCTTATATGTAATCATATTCATTTTTCAAATAAGAGTAGGTTAGTGTCAAAAAATAAAATAAATAAGGACATAAATAAATACATTTTGTGTTTATGTAAAAATAGTTGTTTTTGTTGCATCACGCTGTGGAAATCAACATCGGTGATAAATGTTTTAATTCATTTGTGTATGTAGATGATTTATAATGGAAATAAAAGTTCTAAAAACACTCATATTCATTTTTATTATTGATTTGAAAAAATTCTTGAATATCATATTTTTTGGCTTGTGGGCTTGATGAAATTTCTGAAAACACAGTCAGGAGAGTCATGTTTTGAGGGACCAAAAGGGAATATTTTTGAAAATTGTTTCTATATTAAGTATCCCTTGATTTTTAGTTTCCAACCCAATTTTAATCACTCAATTTGGATTTGAAACGAAAAAGGTATAACCAAAACATTAACAGGGTGTCTAGCAGGTAGCTAAGGAATAGAGTTGGGACAGTCCGTTTTTGGAGACCTAAATGACTATATTTTGAAACATTGTTTCTATGGTATATTCCTTTATTAAGCTAGTTTACAAGGAAATTTGAATCACTCATATTTTATATCTTATGAGAAAGTTATTACCAAAATACTGACTATCTATCGTAAATCAGCACTCTTTAAACTCTGTTTTTCTAGTTGTTCACATGTGTATTTGACCCATCAATTATTATTTTTTTTCAAAATATGTTTCAATTTGAGATAAATAAATGAACATAATTTCATTTCCAATTTGAATCAGCTCAATCCATCATCAAATGAAAAAGTTATGCTTAAAATATCCATTGTTGGTTTAAGATGGGTAATCGAAAAGGACTCCAATATGCAGGTTGTTCTAAGTAAAATTGACATATCATATCATTGGATTTTTAAAACCTTCTTCTATTGGTAATATATATTTGAAGTAGCTCTCATTTTCCTTTTTAGTCACTCAAATTAGATAAAAAAACAAAGAAGTTACGATTAAAACATTGCAGATTGGCATGATTGGCCACTGCTCTCCCGCAGGTAATAAATTAATTTTACTTTGTTATTTTTTTCCGTGGATTTGTATACAGAGTAACTACTTGTTATTTTTTTTGCGTAATTCTTGGATTAGGGGAGCTTGATCACCTCTCTTTCTCCATGATTTAATGTTTTACTACAGGTAGACACTCGTTTTTTGCAGGTCCTAGAAGAATAAAGAAGGTCAATTTATGAATGAGCGATTCTTGAAATTTTTTTTAATGAAAAAAGGGCATCTCATCCAATTCATTACCTAACAGATTCCTAACACAAGAAATGGAGAATTTGTTTCCATCTGAATATTCATGTCACTACTACCAAAACATTTTTCCAAGAAATCAGTTTTTTCCATTGACAAATTGATATTCCCTTAGGAAATAACATCATAGCTGTTGTAATTTAATCAATTAATTTATATATATTTTTTTTAAATAACGTGTTTTTTCTTTTCTGATTTCTCTTATGTTTTTGTGTTTCAGGTGCTGCTTCCTTCAAATTGTAGTTTCCGCTCCATTGGCGGTTGAAAAGTGACGACCCCACTAAGCAAATTTTAGTTGTAGAAGGCAATCCTTCGGTAGCTTTATTATTGTAAAAAGTTGTTTCTTTTTGTAAAAACTGTAAATATGATTGTTGATTTGATTTTCTGTGTTTTTTTGGTTTTTGTTGTCCCCACTTCAGAATAGCACTTTTGGTTTTTTCTCCTACCATTTCGGAACAACACTTTTGGTTTTGTTGTTCCCACTTCAAAACAACACTTTTGGTTTTTTTGGTTCCCACTTCAGAACAAAACTTTTGGTTTTTGATGTTCCCACTTTGGAACAACACTTTTCATTTTTTTTGTTCCCACTTTGGAACAACACTCTTAGTTTTCGCTGTTCCCACTTCAGAACATCAATTTTTTTTTTTTTTACCCACTTTAGAACAACACTCTTGGTTTTTGTTGTTCCCAGTTCAGAAAAACACTTTTGGTTTTTGCTGTTCCTACTTTGGAATAACACTTTTGGTTTTTTCTATTCCCACTTCAGAACATCACTTTTTGTTTTTTTGTTCCCACTTCAGAACAACACTTTTTTGTTTTCGCTGTTCCCTGTTTGGAACAACACTTTTCATTTTTGTTGTTCCAAAACAACACTTTTTGTTTTTGTTGTTTCCACTTTGGAACAACACTTTTTCATTTTGTCCCACTTCGGAACAACACTTTTTGTTTTTGTTGTTCCCACTTCAGTACAACATTTTTTGTTTTTTTTGTTCCCACTTTGGAACAACACTTTTTGTTTATGTTGTTCCCACTTTGGAACAACACTTTTGGTTTTTTTTGTTCCCACTTCAAAACAACACTTTTGGTTTTTGATGTTCTCACTTCAGAACAACACTTTTGGTTTTTTTGTTCCCACTTCGGAATAATGCTTTTGGTTTTTGTTGTTCCCACTTTGGAACAACACTTTTGGTTTTTGGTTTCCCACTTCGGAACAACACTTTTGGTTTTTGGTTTCCCATTTTAGAACAACAATTTTTGTTTTTGTTGTTCCCACTTCAGAACAACACTCGTGGTTTTTGTTGTTCCCACTTCAGAAAAACACTCCTGGTTTTTGTTGTTCCCACTTTGGAACATCACTTTTTGTTTTTGTTGTTTCCACTTCGGAACAACACTTTTTTTTTTGTTGTTTGCACTTCGGAACAACACTTTTCGTTTTTGTTGTTCCCACTTAAAAACAACCCTTTTTGTTTTTGTTGTTCCCACTTTGGAACAATAGTTTTCGTTTTTGTTGTTCCCACATCAAAACAATATTTTTTGTTTTTTTTGTTCCCACTTCGAAACAACACTTTTTGCTTTTGTTGTCCCACTTCAGAACAACACTTTTTGTTTTTGTTGTCCCACTTTAGAACAGCACTTTTTGTTTTTGTTGTTCCCACTTCGGAACATCACTTTTCTATGTTTTTGTTGTTTCCTTTTGGGAACAACACTTTTATGCATTTTTGATGTTCCCTTTTGGGAACAACACTTTTGTGTGTTTTTTTTGTTCGCTTTTGGGAACATCATTTTTGTGCATTTTTGTTGTTCCAAAGTTTGAACAACACTTTTTGTGTGTTTACTATTCCAATTTTTTAACAACACTTTTTGTTGTTTATTGTTCAAACTTTTTAACAACACCTTTTTATCTTAGCGTGTCTTGCTATTCCCATGTTTGAAAAGTTGTTGTTCCATCTTTGAAACAACGTTTTTGCTTCTTCTGAAGTCTTGTGTTTTGTGAATAACACTTCCTTCCTCTTGTGGGATTATTCCTAGCTCATCTCAGCCCCATTTTTCTGATTCCCTTTCATGGAACGAAGTACAATGCTTTTATGACGACAAGAATTATGGAAGTCTATTGAGGCAGGTGAATACCCTTAATGTTATGATCTTTAACATGACAACTTCTGGATGAGAGATTCTTTTTAAGAAAAGGGACAGTTATTTATATACTACTTTACTGCATTGTTTTTTATTATACATGATATTGATTGATCATCTTAATACCATACTAGTTCCACCCTTCCTAGTTATAATCTTCTCTATCTGTAATAAATGAAATTATGGCTATATCTTTTTTCTATTGACATGTTCAACTTCTTCCACCATCCCTACTCCTAAGGAGCATTGAGCCTCCCTGTATTTATCATAAAAATGTGTAATAACAACAAAATTTTGCCTATAGATATAGGATAGGGGGTCTCATTAACAGCCAACCTACCATGTTCATAAGAATGTAGCAAAGTGACATTCCCACTATGGCCACCACACCACAGTTATGATCCATTGGATAACCAAAATATCCTTGCAACAGGAAGTCTCATCATGAGCCAACTTGATCACTTTTTCTACATCCCAGTGAATGGCAGTGTGGTTATTTGGTTACCATGCCATCACATTGATCTCTTCTGTAGCCATTTATAAATTAAGGATCCTAGCTCACATGGGTTAAAATACAACCCTGCCAAGGCTATGGACATTTGCTGGCAGCAAAGGCTCTGCTTATGGTTTTGAAGTTATATCTTATCATCAATTATTACTATAATACTCTCTTCTTATTCTATCTTTTTATTAGAGAAGTCATTTCCTTAATTTGTCCCTGTTTTGAACCTTTACGGATGAGAAATTGTTTTCCGATCAATCACATCACTCTTGGTTAGAATATTGTCAGCAAAGCATATTTTTGGCATATTGATGTCTTTTTTCTTTTTTGCATAACTTATCATCAATCCAAAGCATCCTATCTCTGATTCATAACTATCTTTACACACTCTTCTCTTATTATAGGCATACCTCTTTCCGTCCAATCATTGATATGTGTACTCTCCTTCATTTACTGTTGTACTATTCATTCCCTTGCCTTTCCATCAGAACAACACTTTTCCTATGATTTATGGTCATGAATGCCCTTTTCCAATTGGAGGGGGAAGGTATGCATTATGGGATAGCATGTGATATAATCACTGCACTCTACCATAACTTGTTGATTTGACAAAATATTAGTATTTCATTTATACAAAAGTTTTTTCTGATTGAAACTTTTGTATAGGGCTTATCTGTTGCTACTCAAAACTAAAACTGTGGATTCAAGAAATTTGCATGCAAAATAGTGATTTGTTTACAGAAGAACAACAAGTATGGGGGGAAACTCTATTCGCAACAACACCACACTATTGCAACTAAAAAAAGAGGCTTGAGAAACCCGCGAACGCGAACAATTCTTCAGACATGATATTCTTGCCTGGATTCCACCTTTTCTATCACTTTCAGCGTCAACTCAGCCTACATCAGCTTCAACAAATGTCGGTACATACATGTCATTCCACATTTTTTTCAGAGGTAAAACTTGAGGTAAAATAGCATACTTTTTTATTTATTACGGATTTAGGAAAATTTCATGCAAAATCCATTAAGCATTATTTATCACCATTCATTCCATATCTTTACCACTTCCCATTCTTCAGAGACAAAATCTTCCAGTTTGAGGGAGTGTTCCTTTCATTTATTTATTTATTATGACCATGCCATTAATGTTCTTTATCATCCATTGATATTCTTATTCATTCTCAACACCTCCCTTATTCCATGTTGTTTTACAACAAGCATAGATTTCAACAAATTGTAGCAACCACCTCAATTTGCTTTCTAGCATTTTATGAGGGCATGCTAACTCTCCAGTTTGGGGGAGGAATTGCTACATATGATAAATTTTTTCTACTTTCTTTCTCATTTAGGGCATACAATTTTATTTTTATATAGTTCAGAAATTGATTGGCATGTATATTTAAAACTATGAACTGAATTCTTGTGATTTTTGGATAACAAAGAGGAATCATTAAAATACACAAACCTAGAAAATTTCAAGTTAAATTAGTTTGTCAAAATTCAGATATCATGCACTACCAACTACAACCATTTTTCTTATATCTCATGATCCCTGCATCAAAACCATATGATTTTTGGATTAGATAAGTATTAATATAGTACAAAATCTAATTGCAAAATTTCAACAAAATCGGGTTTGTAGTTTTTGAGAAAAATGGTTAATGAAGTTTGTTGTTACTTATATCATATTTTGCTACAACTTCATATACATATAGTTGAACGTCAATGTAAAAATTGTTACGCCTTCATCAACATTTCTAAACTTGAATATTCATTATTTGAAGAAGAAGTCATTTGTTCCATTCATTTCATGAGTTGGGATGAACAATTTTTGTATTATTGCTTGGTTAATACAAAGACTTTGCGTTGAATGAGGACATGCAATATATTCAGTTTGGGGGTATGTTGGGCTAGTAGTTTTTCATCATTATTATCACTCTTTAACGCTTATTTCATCCATTTCTATCATTCTTTATCACGTCATGTATCATACTTTATCATATAATTCCATTTTATAATTATTTGTGCTCTTATGGATAAATATTATTTCTTCTCCTTTATTTTTAATAAATTAATGATGGTTTAATGAATTTGTTGGAACATCACTCACCATTTTAGCCTCCAAGATCTTTTCCAAATTGCAAATTTGATCTCTAGCTCATTATTAAATATTCCAACAGAGAAATTCACTGGAATAAGAAGTGACAATTTTGCATTGAATGATTTGGGCAAATGAAGAAGAATCTGGAAAATTCGAAACATGGGTTTTGTTTAGAACAAAACGAATTAGTTTTATATTGAATAGTTTTCCCAAATTCGATATGTATTAAGAGAAACAGAAGGTTCTCCAAAGATGATTTTCTCATATTTATTGTTGCGGTCGTTTTCCAAATTATTTCAGTTGCAATACCAAATTCAACCTGTTCCTGTTGAATGTTGATGAAGAGATATTTTAGATATGATCTTGTTGATCAATTTGTTTGGAATAATCAAATTTTGTGATGGTAATCATTTTTTGATCATCTTTGTTGTAACTTCTCTTTTCTCTTTATGTATTTAAATGAAAATAGAGATTAAAGAGAGGAGGATGATAATGGGCGATAATAGGATAGGATAGAAGGAGGAGATATAATGGAGAGATTTAACTTTTTGCTTGGGACCTCAACTATAATGTTGCGTCCCTATAATACTAGTGATTACCCCATTACTATTGTAGTTGTATCTCTTATTAATATCGTTGTGCCCCTATTGTCCCCATACTATTATTATTGTGCCCATAGAATCCCTCTATTGTTATTTTTGTGGCTTTATATTATTATTGTTAGGTCGGTTGGGGTTATATTGTACTCCCTTAGACTCCTATATATAGAAAGGAGGTTTTTTCATTTGAATCGTCCAAGAGTTGTTCATTTATGCAATGTAAAGGAGGTTGCCCCCTCGAAGAGGCTGAATTCTAAGGCATTGATCTATCTTTTCTATCTTTTTGTGAGTTGGTTTCATAACATTTGGTATCAGAGCTTTAGATTCTAGGGTTTCGCTGCTCCAAATAGATAATCATGGCATTTTCGCTATAAAATTTTTTCTGCGATTTTTCAGAATCTAAAAAGCACTGGACCTCGGGTCCAAATTTTAGAGCTTTTCTCGCTGTAGTTGCAGAGATATGATTTGAGGAAGATGGTCTTTTTACAGATTCCTGAATTACATTCCAAACAGGTGACCTGGGGAAATCATTATAACATTCTCTCTGAGAATCAGATTGAAATTTTGTAAGAAGTTATAGAAAGAGGACGGACTATAGTTTCTTGTATATATTTTTGAGAGCCAAAGGTTGAAACAGTGACTCATGGCACATCGTACAATTTCGCTCTACTAAACTAGTCTATAATCAAGTCACTGTGGGAGATTTCACATAAATCTTCCTTGGAGAATCCAATTTGGATAATAATGGTGGCATTGGAAAGAGGATACAAAGGGATATTGCAAGTCGCAATTTCAGAACTGGATGTTTGGAAAGTACAGAGATACAACAGAGGCAATATCGAGCTCCTACAAAGTGAAGAAAGGTGTGTAGATTTTTTTAAATTTTGCTTAAGCTTGGTTTGAAAATTTATTTTGAAGGAATTCAAAAGGCATAGTAGAGCATTATTATTGGTAACTGATGCCCCAAGGAAAGAAAATGCAAAAACCTAGTAAGAAACCTAAAAGCTCTAGCATGATTCATGAAGAAGAGGAAGAAATGCTACATGATATATCAAAATTACAAGACCAAGTGAAACAAATGTCAATCTCACAAAAGATAACAAAAGCTAAGATAAATGGTGTGGAATCTAAGAAAAAGGTCATGGAAGCTAAGATGAATGATTTGAGTATATATTTGAAGACAAATTTGAAGAGAGACATGGCAGATTTGAAGATAGACATGGCAGATTTAAAGACAGATTTAACAAATTTTCTATAAGAAATACTTACTAATGGTTGAAAGGTAGTAAAGGAAACTCATGATGTGAAAAAAATAAATGTTAATCATGATTTCATAGACTCTAATGTGGGATCGAAGACCCACCATATTCCAAAAATCGATATGAGGAAGTTTTATGGCAATGATCCCACATCATGGATATTACAGATGGAGCATTTTTTCGATCTCAATAATGTGCAAAACACACAAAAGGTATGTATTGCAACTTTATATTTGGAACCAAATCAGTTTGTATGGTATCAATGGCTTTGCTCTCGAAATAAGTTATCACTTGGGCAATTTTTATGGAAGAATTGACAACACATTATGAGGATACAAAAAGCAACACTTTTTTTAGCCAATTGATAAGTCAAACAAAAGGGTTGAATAATTGAGCACATTGAGGAGTTCCAAAATGGACATAAGGGTAAAAAATATTCCAGAGGAGCATAGGATTTATGTGTTCATTGGAACTTTAAAGGATAATATCCAACATGATGTTTTCCTTTGGGAACTTGATTCATTAGAGAAGGAATTCAGGTTAGCAAGACAAATGGAAAGCAAAATTATGGAAACCAGGAAGCATACCACTCACAACTATAAAGATGGAAGTGTTATTGCCCCTAGTCTTCCACAGCCTATAAGGTTGACACCACAACAATTGGAAGAAAAAAGAACAAAAGGGCTTTGTTACAGTTGTGATAGAAAATACACTAAATGTAATAAGTGTGCTTAGAATAAAGTATTCTACATAGATTGTGAAGAGGAATAAGAAAAGGAGCAAGAAAGGTCAAAAGAAGAGGATATACTCCAAGAACAAAGCCTAGATAAAGAAGAAATGAATACAACCATATCTTGTAATGCATTGGCAGGAATTACCACTCCTCAAACCATCAAGATAGAAGGACAAATCAAGAAGAGAAAGGTAATAGTGTTGATTGATTCAGTAAGTACCCACAATTTTATTCATTGTAAGGTAGCAAAAGAATTGAATTTCTTCTTATATCCAACACTAGAGTGTCAAGTGATGGTTGCAAATGGAGGAACAATAATTTCTCTGGAAAGTGCCATAATATCAAGCTATCCATGGGAGAATATGTATTGACTAGCCTAATGCTTTCCATTCCAATGGGAGGTGCTGATGTTGTACTTGGAGTCCAATGGCTACAATCCTTGGATACAATAGCTTTTAATTTTCAAGAACATTTCATGAAATTTTTTGTGGAAGGAAAGGAAGTGGAATTAAGGGGTATTGCAGGGAAATCGAGAAAGATAATCAGCTCTAACAGTATGACAAAGCTTCTAAAAAAGGAACAAAGAGGTGTAATTATTATGTTCGCTAGATGTTTCCACATTGGAATCATCTATTTCTCCAGATCTCCAAAAAAGTCTTGGACAATCATTCCAAGGTATTTGAGACTCCCAAAGGTCTCCCACCTATTCGTGATCATGATCATGCTATTCATCTGATTCCAGGAAGTGTTCCTCCAAACATCAGGCCGTACAGATATTCCTATGCCCAAAAGAGTGAAATTGAATGTATCGTT